>PVJL010002773.1:66665-181493 GCA_004026885.1 Lyroderma lyra
AAAAAAAAAAAAAAAAAAAAAAAAAAAAAAAAAAAAAAAAAAAAAAAAAAAAAAAATTTCAGAGATAAAACATTTAAAAATATAAAAACATAAAAATACCACAGACAATATCAGCAGAATGATGACATTTTAAATGAAAAAAATACGTATAATACTAATGGGCTAATTCCTCTAATATATAAAGAGGCCATACAAATCAATAAAAAAAGACCAGAAAAGCAGCATTTTAAAAACAGAAAATGAACATACTCAATGACAGAAAAAGGAAAAATATATTAAGTAATGTTTGTTTTATTTTATGAAATAGTTTATACATTATTTAAAATTATATTGAAACTTTAAATTTCAATTAATTTAAATAAACATTTATTATAAATTTTATTTATATTTTTATGAAATGAAATTTTATTATGTTTAAAATATATCAAGTAATGCTCATTTCATTCATCATAGGAGAAATACAAATAAAAACAACAGTGAAAATCCATTTTTGACTTATCAAATAGGCAAAACTCAGAAAGTTTGACAATACATTGTGGAAAAAGGTATGCAGAACTATATCTTCTTTGAAGAAAAATTTTACAATATCTAGAAAAGTTAAAATTCATGTTTCTTTTAATCCATCAATTCCACTTCTAAGAATTAGCTTATAGATATACTCACATATGAATTAAAAGCAAAAGATATATGGATACTCAATATAGTTGTTAGTAACAGTAAAAGATTGGCACCATTCTAAATGTCTATTAGGATAAAACTGGTTAAATAGATTATAACATATTCATATAATGGAATACCAAAAGGCACTTAAAAAGAATGGGGCCTCTCCAAAATATGAGTCAATGTTTAATACATTGAAAATGAAAAAAAAACAAGGAGTAGGATAGTATATTAGTACATGACATGTGTGTAAAAAATGTAGATATATGCTTTCAAATACACACAATAGGAATCTCTAGAAGGATATAGGAAAAACCAGTAGCAGTGGTTGCCTCAGGAGAGTAGAAATGAGGTAGAGGAAGATATAAGCATGGGAGGGAATCTTACTCTTTACCTCATACCTTTCTATTTCTTTAAACTTTTTTTACCATGTGCACATATTAACTATTTATAAATGGATTTTTTACATTGAAATATTTAGAATTGTGTTGGCATGTATTAAATGCTCAATGAGTGTTATCTGCGCTTATTATTTTACCTCACTGTTACTCCAACCTTTATTTCAGGCCTTATCTTTCACTACAGCACTGTAATACCAAAGTGAACAATAACCAGTCCCCAAATATTCATGGGCTACTTATACCCTGTTTTGTAGCCACCAGGCCCAAAAAGAGGAGGCCATGTCAACTTGTGACTGCCAGAAGCAGGAAACTTCACCAACAGATGAAGTTTTCACGCAGGCTTTTCAGCACTTCCAAATAGTAAACTTGGTTGACTGTAAACTTGGTTGATTATCCAGTTGGTACAAAATCATAATGAATAATTCCTCTGATATCAAAAAAGGTTAGCAACATTGTTTTGACTCTTGATTTGGACTGATGGAACTTTTTTGGTCATGGAGAATTGGCTGACTTCCATTGTGCACTTTGACATCTCATTTCAGGGTCATATTGGTACACCCATGTTTCAGCACCAGTGATAACATGGCCCAAAACATCATCTTGCCTCTCCAAAAGGTCTTGGCAAACTTTGACTCTCCTTTGCTTTGGTTCATCAGTGACCTTTGCACACACCTTTTTCATGCCAAGATTTTCAGTTAAGATTTTCCCAACTATTTCTCTATCGATGTTTACTTGGTCTGCTATGCTTCTCACAGTCAGCTAATGATTTCAACACACAATTTGACAAATTTTTGCAATGATTTCATCAGTTCTTCTTGTTACTGGCCACCCTGACCTCTCTACATCAGTGACGCTTTCTCTCCCCTCAAAAAAATGTTTAATCCATTTGTACACTGCCATTTTCTTCATGGCATTATACCCATAAGCATGGACTAACGTGTCCCTGATTTCACTCACTCTTGCCAAGTTTAATAAGAAATTTAATGTTTGTTCATTGCTATAATTCAAGCTCCAACATTCTTGCGATAGCACACAAAAACACACAACAATAATGAAAGCCACTCAGCAAGACACTGTCCCATGCTGTGAGACACAGACATACCAAGATTATGAAATCTTACTGAGTTGTTTGTACAGTGACGCCAATGTAATCTCATGGTAAAAAGTTTGCAAACTTAATCATTAGACCTCATATTCATGTGCTAACCTCCTCTTAGAAGTTCCCTTTTCCATCTTTACCTGTGGAAATTCTGCTTACCCCTCAAGGCCGAATTTAGATACTGCCTCCTCCTCCTGAATTATATACTAGCTGTGTGATCTTGAGAACTTTATGTAACTGCTTAAGCCTCAGTTTTCATATCTAAGAAGTGGGAGGTAATAATAGAAACTGTAAGAAATCAATGTGGTAAGGCAAGTAATTCTGCTCATGCATTTATCCAATATGTAGTTCTTGGTCTCCTATCTTGTGCAGGCACTATGATATGCACTAGGGCTGGATGCATGAAAACAATGACAATATCTCTGCCTTCCTGAAGCTCACAGTCTAGAAAGGAAATTTCCATACTCTTGATGGATGCTGTGTCAAGTGTGAGCACAGTATAGAGGAGGGGTACCTACCCCCCAAAAGGCAAACCCTTAGAGAAGGAATAGTTGACTTGGAAGGAAAGTTGGAAACAAAATCTGATTTTAACTTTGAGTGACACTGAAGAAGTTATAAGCGGGGAACAGCAGAGAATTTAAAAAGATTGATCCTGGTCTCTATCGTTCTTGTGACGATCTTGGATTCTTGGGTCATGGGTCTCTCTGTGCTTCTGATAAAGCAATCTACAGAAAGTATACAGTGTCCCTCCTGCCCTTAGCCCTAAAAGCTATCATGGAAGCTGTCCTCCTGCTGCCCCAAGACTGTCAGCCTCCATGAAAAACCAAGCCCTCCAGACTATAAAGTTCAAAAACAAAGTTCTTTACTAAAGAATCAGGCAATTCTCTAAATGGTGTTCTACGGAGAAATAAAAGCTTAATTTAGATATTCCCTTGTACCAATCAAGGAAGAGGGCGTTCCAGAATTAGGAATACCAAAGGATAGTGCCTTCACAGCCCTCCAACTGCTCGCTTCTCCCAGAGGTGCTCTCCCCACCTGAGTTCTCTCTCCTCTCTGTGGTAACCCCACCCCAGCCCCCATCTCAAACTTCTCTTTAAGTTTCCCAGTTAGGTGGTCCCCACACCCTTTTCTGGGACCAATCCTCCCTCACCTCTCAGGAGGAAACTTCTTCCTCTGGCTCCTTATGGCACTTGAAAACTGAAGCAAGGCCTCAGATCTGACCCAGATGTGATTTGAAGTTCTCCACTCAGTCCAAAGATTCCAGAGAAATATTTTGTTTCCTGAAGAAAATATAATGGGAGTATAGTTTCCCGACTGGTGAGAGATGTGTCACCAGTGAAGTAAGTACAACTTGTAATAACAATTATTTACTTTATTATGTTAATTCTCCATAAATAAAAGCATATTCCTCCTATTAGCGTGGTTTTGGCTTTGATTTTTAGGACCGCCACTACCATCAACCCCTACTATCATGCTTTAAGAAGAAATATTTTCTTCTTAAAACTGAGGCCTGACAGCTTTGCAAAAGCAATCACTTGAGCTAGTTGGAAGAACAGATGATAGTTCCAATAAGAGGCTTTAACTTTAGATACCCTCTGACAGAGGTAAAGAGAAAGTTTTGCCTGGTCACAAAACCACAAGTGGAATAATTTCTCTTTTAAGAATTTAAGTTTGGTTTGTCCTTTTCAGGGAAAAGCCACACACACACACACACACACACACACACACACACACACACACACACTGAAACCAAAAAAAGCAAAACAAAAACAAAAACAAAAACAAATACCTACCTCTGAGCCAAAAATAAAACTCTTTAATTTTCAAAAAAAATCTTAGAGTAAGCCCTGGTGTCTCTACATGGCCTCTGCAACCATGTCCAGCTGAAACAGCAGGCAAGACGGTTTTGTTAGTTTTGATCAAGTAGCCATGAACTGGAGATATGATCAGATTCAACAGCACGCAGAATCACATGGTGCCCCAATAGCATCTGCTGGACACACCCCTAGATTCCAGACGGCCTTTAGAGAAGGGTGAAACCCAAAGCCTCTCTGAGCATGTGCAAGGCAACAGATTTATGCTGCCCTCTACTGGTGAGCAGCTTTACTGCAAATTTTTTACAGGGGGAACCGGGCCTGGGTAGGTTGACTACTATCCCATTCCCAGCCCCATTTCCTAGCATCCTCAAAGAGAAATAACCGGCTAAACTTAGAAGTTGAAGGGTGTGGAGCTGAGATGAGAGTGGAATAGATGAGAATATAATCCAGGAGAAGTAGAAAGATAACAAACCAAGGGTCTGTCATTATCAGTATCCACTATAGCCCACAGAGTTATCTGTATATTTGCTTTGTGGAGGGATATTTTTATTCGGACTCTCTTGTGACATTTGAGTTACTTAGTACTGAATGCATTCTGTGATGTATTCAGAAAACGCATTTCACTAATGCTTCCCTAATTCATGGGGGCTGCTGTTTTATCAGTCACCAATGATCCTTAATCAGTGGAGTTGTATAGCATGTATATATTCTGTAAAAGTGCTTAATAAAAATCATTTAATTCTAAATTACATGAGTGCACTTAACCCTAAAGATATTAAAACTGATTGTTTGATGTATTGCCGTGAGTAGGTAGAAATTCAAAAATAAAAGCTTCCTGCACTTAAATCAAAGCGCACCAACCAAGCTCATAGCCACTCGGAACAAGCCCATGCATCAGTGTCATGAATCTGGGCTATGATAAACTAACCCATTTTAGGCTTTTAAACTGTAAAGATGAAGTACTTGAGTTTGATCAGTGATGAGATACGTAAGTGAGTTTTTCCAAGCAAAATACTGTATGACCTGATAGCCTCTTAGAAGCCTGTGGAGATCACCTGGCACTTATTTGCAGACTTGGTGAGGGTGGCAGTGGGGACAGCCACTGGTGTTTGGCAGGGCTAAGATGACATGATAATCTAGACTGTAGCCTAGATGCAAGTCTGGTGTGAGCAAATAGGAAAGAGTGGGTATTTTCATTAACTGCATTTTTACCCTTGGGTTTTCATAGTAACAGCATGTATACTTGCTTAACATGCTTAGTACAGCCCTCGGCACAATACCATGCCCACGAGGAAACTTAAACCAATCTTGATTATGGATCAGAATCAATTTTGGAGGGATATGCCTGTCAAATTCACATTCATCTTAACTAATCCTCTAAAAATTTGACACATTTTACTCCAACGATCTGGTTTATATGATGCTGTCAATATTGTGAACTATTATGATGTTCTGTGGGACATCCTTATTTTCTGGGTGCATTCAGACTGTATTATGATAGAGGGTGGGAGAGTTAACATAGTTCTGGCCCAAGGATTTAAATGTACACCATTATCTGTTCCACATGTATGCAGACCACTTTGATCCCACTACTTAGATCACTGGCTTCATACCATGTATCCAATGCTATGTTCATCTCTCTAGCAAGGACACTACATCCTGACATGGCAGCTGCAGTTGAAACTACTATTTGGTTAGTTTGCCATAGTCCACTGTCATTTTCTAAAATTCACCTGCTTTTCGTATTGAGCCAGACTTGGGATATGATAGGGACCACTGTTCCTGCATTCTTTAGGTCTTAAAGTGTGACACTAATTGCGGACGTTCTCCCCAGGATGTGATAATGTTGTTGGTTAATAGTTTGGGAGATACTGAAACAGGTTCAGAGGCTTGAACTTGGCCTTTCCAGCTATGGCAGATCTTACTACACAGAAGAATTACACAAAGTGAAGGTTCTTCCCGCTCTCAAATATGGTCATTACAAATAGGTATTCAAAGACTAGCAAAATGACCACTGGCCAGATCTCTATTTCAGTGGTCCTCGAATGAGCTGGTTAGGACTCCATTTTTTGTCTGGTCTTAACACATTCCCCAATAATAAGAAGGTTATTTGAACACTTCAGGTCTTCAGGTATCAGCATCAACTCAAACCCTGTGTCTGTCATCAAAATGTCTGAGTATTCTCCATTATCCACTCTACACTTACCTTAGTAAATGGCCACAGGTCCCACTGGGGAAGGACCAGGGAAATCATTACTATATATAATGTGGGCTATTGCTTTTTCCAAGCTTCCTATGTATTAGTTCTGTCTCTTGGGGTCCTTGCCAGAAATCAAATCCTGTGTCCTGGGTGAGTGTGCTTATATGGATATCCTCTCCTTCATCCAACTTTACATTCCACCCCTTTTTATTCAGAATTGTTAGGATAAATCCTATAATACTGTTGTCTTCTTCAATACATTTGGGCTAGGTCCCAAAGATTCTTTAGTATATAATCACTTTCCTCCCTTACATGCCCAGCACTTCCCTGGCTGGGTTATATTGTGACTTAATCTTAGTTATTGATCTGGTGGCCAGGAAGGAAGATGGGTGTAGACCCTGAGCAGGACTTGTGTGATCTAGCAAGCAGTCTTCTCATCATCTTCAGGTGATGCATGAGGGACACCAGTCTTTAGCAAGGAAGAGTGATTAATTTCTGCAGGTCTAGAGGGTGCAGACTCATCAGTGTTTTTATTTTGTTTTTTGTTTTTTTGGTATGTGGGTAGTTCCCTGGCTGGGAATCAAACCCAGGCCGCAGCGTTGACAGCCTTAAGCCACTACACCACCAAGGAACTCCCTCATCAGTGTTTTTAAAGTTCTTGAGTGCAATGACTCAGGTATTCCCATTTCAAGTCCCAGTATTCCACTACTTCTCAGCTGGACCTGATCTTGGTGTAGGAGTGCTGGGGTTATGAAGTCAAGCTTCTTCTTCTGTCCTTAAAATTCAGTCCTGGTTCTGATCCTCAGCACTTTTTGTCCTCTGGCTATAGGAAATGAGAAACTACATACACCCAAGGAAGCCATCTGATTGGAACTCTTGTCCTTAAATTAGTGATTAATTATCCTTCTGCCTTCATTGTCTTTCAATCTCAAATGTATTGACAATACCCAGCAATAGTCAACCAATTCCCTAGTCCCTATAAGGAGTGCTTTTCCTGTTCCTCTCAAACAATTGAGCTTTTGTACCAGTTAGTACATTCCCTTCTACTGGTATCTCATCTAGTTTACTACCTGTAAAAGTTCTAACAATTGCATTGACATAGCATGCTAGGGCCTGTCAGTACTTCACTTGCTACCAGTTATGGGGTTATGGTATCAGTAGGACAGTGCATAAGCCAGCCTCAACACCCTATCTTCCATTCAGTTTCCTAGGATCATTCCTGGTGCCAGCCATCTTAGATCAGTTTCCTGAGACAGAGATTTGCTTGCAGTATATTTATTGGGGAATTTATTGAAACACCACCTGTAAAAAAGTGAGGGAAGCAGGATGGGGCAGAGGGATAAATTGAACTATAATGTAGTTGTAATAGAGACCTTAGCCAATCTCCTAAGAAGTGCTCATGCTGGATTGGCTCTTCTGAGTTATCCTGAACTGAGGCAAAGGGGCCAGGATTTTGTAACAATGTGCTGGATGTGGACTGACCCGGGGAGGGGATGTAATGTCAGGCAAGATAGCTTCCTTTGGCAAGTCTAGATTTCTCCACAATGGCGTGATTGACATTTGGACTGGATAATTCCCTGTTGAGGGAGAGAGCTTTCTTGCATGTTATAGGATGTTTAGTAGCATTCCTGGCCTATACCTACTAAAATCTAGTAGCACTCTCCTCTCCACCCCATCCTCAATCAAAATGCCTCCAGATACTGCCAGATATCTCCCGGGGGCACACATATTCCCAGTTGAAAGCCACTGAGCTGAGAGCTTGTCAACACCCTCATGTGAGCCATTAGCAGTCAACACCCTTGGAACCTGGGGGAACAGTCTTGAAGGAGGAATCTGGGCATTGTACCACAGCATCTACTACATGTGCTATGCTTAATCAATTAATAAATAAATGTAGGAGGAAAATACATATATTTAAAATAATGTGAGTTTTAATACTTTAATACTTAAACCTTTAATTTATTTGGAATTTATTTTGGGTGTGGTGTGGGGTAGGACTCTAATTTCATTTTTTCAAAAATTGCAGTTAGTTGTCTAATATTTTTAATTGAATAAGCCATCATTTCCTTGCTGACTTGAAGTGCCTCTTATCATACCATAATTTCTAATCTACATATGGGTCTGTTTTTGGACTTCCCATTCAGTACTGAAGGTCCTTGTATCTATTTTGGAATCAATACCCTGTTCCATTTAAGGTATGAAGTTATTTTTCTCTTTCAATGATAGTATTGTTCTTTCTCAGAATTTCTTGACTATTATTACCCATTTATTCTTCCAGCTCAAACTTAAAATGACCTTATAAATCCTCTAATCTCTAAAAATGATGACTTGGATGTTTATTAGAATTGCATTACATTTATAAGCTAGGTCAGAGAGTGTTGATATCTTTACAGCATGAAGTTCTTTTCCTCTAGGAACCTGATAATTCTTTCCAATCATTCAATTTTATTTTATACAGTTAAGTAAATTTTTATAGTTTTTTTCAATATAGATTGTGATGTGCATTTGTGCTTATGTGGGGAGCAATTATGCATGAGTTTTTCTTTATGATATCTTGATAGTTTATCAGAAAACAATTTTTATGTTTTTATTGTTTATCTGTTCCTCTCACTAAATTTTGTTAGTCTAATTGTTTATAGCTGATTCTTTTAGACTAAATAAAAATGACATTCTTTCTCTTTCTAAAACTTATACATTTTTTTGTGTTCATTGCCTAGACGCCCCCAGAAGAGTGCTACCTTTGTTTTCTTCCTGATTTTGAAAGGCCTGTAATTTTTTAAAATTAAATTTGTTGTTCTTGGTTCCTTTCTGATAAATGCTCTGTATCAATTTATAAACTTTTCCTTCTATTTCTTAGAGGTTTTTAATAAGACTGAGTATTGAATTCCATCAATTGCCAATGGGATATTAATAAATTCTTGACCTAGAAGGTGGCTAGCAGAGTTCCACTTATCTGAGGGAAGAGGTATACTGAACATTATTACCTTGGGCAAGTAATTACCTTTCTGTCTTTCTCAAATGCCTACCAGTTATTAACCCCAAATATGAAAGTACATGTATCCTAACCTGAACCCTAGCAGGAACCCATATTTGGAAGGGGGTGGGGGAGAAAATCTCCTGTGCAACCCCAGCCCTGTTTGAGGACAGAGGAACCCCGAGAGATAAACATGGCAATGATATTAGCCAAAGATGAAGAAAAATGGCAAAGTGGCAAGAGTATTCTTTTGCCAGTACACTGGGTGCTAGCTCAGAGAAAGGGCTCTTGGGTAATGGGGGAGAGACCTGTATACATTTATCATGGCATTAGATGATGCATCAGTCAGGAAGCCACATATAGTTTAACTCCAATTCCCCTCCTTAGTCTGAGAGCCCATTTCCTAGGAAAAAAATGAACTATCCTAGAAATTGATATTAAAGACAGTCCTCTTACAGAAATATTAAATAAAATAATTGAAACAGCAACATTCTACACAGAATACCTTTCCCCATACTCCAGATGCTTGGAGCTGAAATGCACAGATACGCTGCTACCTCTCTCGGGGACATTAAAGGCATTAAGTGAGAATGCTGCATTCTTTGGCATGAAAAGCCACACCCTCCAATGGCATCATCACTGAGGCTCTAGTCACCAAACGAAAAAGCCACAGAAATGTAAATACAGTTCGTTTTTAGATGCCTTGCTAGAGGTAAGCTCCAGGTATCCACACCCTCTAGGGACATCATTCCATCTGAGGGAGGAGATTAAAAATGAAGTCTTAAGCAGGAAACTTAGAACACTTTTAAGACATGAGCTGTTTGTCTTGCTCAGGCCTGTCTGCTGGCTCCTTCTAACTCAGACCGTAATGAGTGTTTGCTGGGCCCAACCTCTGCTCTCTTGGTGTCAGCTCTAAGAAAAGAAAATGAGTCTCCAACTCCCAGCCCCGCACTCCGGTGACCTCAATTGCGAAGCCTAGTGCCAACTGGCACCGAGTGTAGGGTGGAGTCCAGAGTTGACTTGGCACTCCCAGCCTGGCACCCTCTTGGTGGGCAGTAACCCAAAGCGGTTTTCCCTCTGCTTCTCCTCCCCTAGGCCCCATTTTCTATTAGAGCAGTCAGGTATACAAATTAGCATCAGAACCAAAATGGTTTCCTGGGAAACTAATGACAAAAATCCCAGTTTTAAAACATTTTCTTTGCAACCTAGAGAGCAAAGCCATGCCTTTCACAGAGACAAAAGGCCTGAGCCAAAGAACGTCATCTCTTATAAAGACGTGTCACTGACCGAAGACTCTGGAATAGGTGAGAAGTGCTACGGGAGGCTTCCAGTGCTCTGTGTATTTTCCTGTCCCTTGCTCGCGTATGAAGCTTGCCCACCATTCACTCTGACTGTGTGTACAGCAGTGAAACATTTCCTTTTTCATTTCTTTTCACAGTGTCCTCCTTCTTGCAAGAAGTTGAAGGCTTTAGAATGCAAGCAGATAGAGAACCGGTCAGAAATGCTTGCCGTTGTCAGGCAGACAAGACTCAGTATCACACCTCCATCATCAAAATATGCAAGCCCCTTGGATATTACCTGAGAAAAAAAATGCATAATAATAATAATTTGAATTTGTATACTGGTTCATAGTTTACCAAATGCCTTCACGTGTATTTCCTCAGTTCAAGTTTACTACAGTGAGAGTAAAAACAGCAGGTTCAGTCTCTATGTGGTGTCTTTCACAGGAGCATCCATTCAGTTGATAAACATACTGAGAGCCCTCTGTGTGCTTGGCCTTATGGAACGCACCGGGACAGAGGTCCTTCTGGGAGGAGCAGAATCTTGTGGGGAAAACAGAAAACACACAATTAAAATCCATACAAACCCTCTGACAAAGGTACACCATGTGCTGTAGGGACATGTAAGAGGGACCCTCAATGCAGAAATTTAATAACAGATAATCCCTTAATCTGAAGAAATTAAACTCCTTAATGATAGAATTTCTGGTATCCTAATAAACTAGTAAGAGAGGTATTGGCAGGGAGGCATCCCCCAAAAATCCCTAAAATCAAACAGCACTGGCTGTGCCTTACTTGAAAGGTAACTAATATAGTATGTACATAATATATATATATATATGTATTACGTATAGTTATAGTTTGAAACTAGAGTACACATGTATAGTAGTCATAACATTAGGTATGGCTCTAAACTGACAGGCTTGATTCTTTTACAGTATACACGTACACACCAAGATGCATATACCCTCCAAATGAGCATTAAACTCCCAACACAGAATAACTACTTCTGAATATAGTCATTGCTTAAAACATTTTCTAATTCCCTTTTGTTGGCATTTTCTGCAGAATCTGGAGGTAATATTCCCTCCCCACTTTTTTCTCTTGTTTTCTAATTACAAAAGTGATACCTGTATATGCACATGGTGAACAATTTAATACTACACGAATATGTGATTTAAAAAAATGAAATCCTCCCACAATTCCTCACCACCATCAAATACTGTTAATAGTTTAGGGCAAATACTACCAGAGTTTTTTAAATGTTTGTGTTTACATATATTTTTTTGACAGGAATGGGACCATATTATATATATTATTCAATAGTTTGACAGAGGAAGAGTTCACCTTGGTTATCTTCCCATGTTGGTATTCACTTAACATTCATTTAAATGACTACATGGCCATTCACTAGATATATGCACCATAATTTATTTAAGCAATTTTTTATTGATGAACATTGGACTGTTTTTACAACTTTTTAGTCTTAACGAACAATGCCACAAGATAAATTTTGCCTCCACTGTAATTTTTGTTTGTTTGTTTGTTTCATTGGACAAATCTGGATATAACCAGTTCATCGTAGTCACATGGTATCTCCCCTCCATCATTCTTGACCTTGCACACAGATGCTCACATTTTTCACCCAGTGCACCTCGAAACAGAAGAGTATTCAGATGTTCCTTTCAAACTGTGTGCTATTACCAAATTGTTAACAGCAGAAAAAGTTCTTCCAATTCTTTTGAAATTTTGGAAAAGGAGATGAGGACTTTTTAAAGAAGATCATTACAGCTGATGAAACTTGGGTCCATCATTATGACCCGAGAACAAAAGGCAGTCCATGGAATACCACTATAAGGGATCAGCTCAGTCAAAAAAATTCAAAACTGGGAAGGCGATCTCTTAGGGAGATCAGCAGGCTGTTTGAACTGAACGTCTGAACACTGTTCCATTTCGATGTGCACTGGGTGAAAAATGTAAGCATCTGTGTGCAAGGTCAGGAATGGTGGAGGGGAGATACCACATGACTACAAAGAACCACTTATATGTAGATATGTATAATGAAACAAAAAATATTACAGTAAAGGCAAAATTTATCAGCCCACCCTCATATAACTAATATAGTCACTTGCATATTGGTTTGAGTATTTCTAGAAAAAAATTCCTAGAAGTTTAATTGACAGCATATTCTTTACAGATACTTAGTGACAGCAAAGCTTTAACATTTAAGAATAACAAATAAGTTGTCTGAAAAAAAATTTGGTCAAAATAATACTTGACAATAAATGGGAAGGAAAGGGAAAATTTATCAAGCACCTCCTAACTATATGCCAATCATAGAAATTCTGAATATTTTGTGATTATTATTCCCATTGTAGTGATGAGGAAATTGCAACACAGAGAGGCTAAACTTTTCTAAGGTTACGTGGTTAGCAAATGGAAGAGCCAGGATTGGAATTTAGGTCTTTCTGGTTCTTTCTACTATGCCATCACCACTAAGTAGTGTAAAATCATGTTGCTGGTTTCTTGGTTTATATTCATACTTACTCTAAAGAAAACCTCAAAAATGTTTTGATTAGTTTCAGAAATGCTGAAACAAATATATATCTTCTCAAACCTGTATATTATCAAAGACACTACTCAGCTGAAATAATATAAATACAGTGTACACTATCAAGTGTCACATTTAGTCACCTAATCTTCCTTTTCTTACTGAATAACAGTGCTGCATACAAAAATAGTGCATCCAAAATATATACGTTACTTTGTTCTGAAATCCTTTGTTCTACAAATTCTGTTATTTAAAATAATAGTAAAATATCAAGCTCATTATGAAGTCACTTTGGTTACATGCTTCATTGTATTTGGATAGCACTCACCTGTCACCTAAAGAGTCTTTTCTTTGCTTATTAATTAGCCACCTCTTTCCTTTCAACCTGCTTTTGAAAAATCCATCCGTTGTTTAGTATTTTTCAGGATTTCTTTCTGGGGAAATAAAATATGGAAACCATGAATAAGTTGGGTGAAGAAAAAAGGGGAGTGGGGGAAACCAGGTGACCAGAACAGTTAGAGTCACTTCTGTCTATTTGCTAAATGTTGTGATTCAATTACTTCATTTTGAATCAACTCACATGGCAATACATTAGGTTTCCAACCTAATGTATTGCTTGTACAGATTTGCTCACCAGCATGGGTTTTCCCTTTGTTCTAGGGTCTTACCTAGCACTGTTCTTAAGTGTTCCCATTGCGCCCTCTGCAAACCCGCATCACTTCACTTGTCACACTTTCTAATCCTTCTTCCTCATGGACCGAGAGTTTCTTAATAAGACCATATCTCTGTTATTTTTGTGCTCTTGGTTCATAGCACAGTACCCAGTACATGACAAGTGCTTAATAAATATTTGTTGCTTGAATGAAGAGCCTCAGGAGCATTCCTTCCTCTAAAACCTTCTGCCTGATACACCTTCAGTCAAAGAAGTAAACTCCTGACAGGGCCTGATTTAAGAGATAGATGTACAGTCATAATATAAAGAAGGTCAGGAAATTAGTTGGCAGCTTTCCCCAGATGCAGTCTCTTGTTTTCACTGTTCACCAGTATTAGCACACAGCTCAGAACCTCTTTACACTCCCCCAGAAGGGTTCATTCACACCACACGTGATGGTGAGTGATGTTGATTCCACTGAAGGTTTTGTAGCGATGTTAGGGAAGGGTGGACTACTTAACAATCCCTGATCAGGGCTATTTGTTCCTTGAGGTTCTTTTCATTGTGCTTCCAACTCAAAAGCTTCCATTCTCTGTTATACAGAAAAATACAGCCTTTCCCCAGTTCTTTCTCCAGTGTGCATGCCCATACCCCTCAAGTCCCACAATAAACACGTGCCTATTGAAGATGGGTAGTGAGTGTGTGGCATTTTTTTCCTATTACATCAGCACTTGCAGTTTTTAGTACTTAAATTTGATTTTCCAAAGAATTTTTAGCAATCTAATGTAAGCAAAAATCACGCCACTTCCAGGCATACTATTGTAAATGTTATCCTGTATGTCTATAGTCATTTCTCGCTGATGACCTCCACCTCATGGGTCAAGTAAGTTCCTTCCTGCTCGGCCCTCAGGATGGGCTCACTCCAATACCTCTTGGTGTTCCATGGTTCCTAGTCCTCAAAGAAGAAGGCTTCTTCCCCCGAGGCCTTGAAACTTATCTCACTTGATGGTTGGTGTTTCCCTCTCTGGTTTCTAGGAAATCTTCTCCCTTATTAACCTTAATAATTATAATGCATCTGCAAATTTATTGATCTACTGTTATGTGCCAGGCATTGTGATGAGCACTTTTTATATGTTATCTCATTTAATCTTTACAGTCCCTATAAATGTTTATTATTACTATTCCCATTTCACAGATAAGATCATTTAGGTTAAGGGAAATTAAGTAATTTACCTTAAGGTGCTTAACTCAAATGAGGTTCGAACACACCTCTGACTCCAAAGCCTGTAGGTATACTTTGAGCCCACTTGCTGAGTATAGGTCCAGCATTATTACATCCTTGAGCCGGGGCAATCTGAACTCTCTTCTCCTTGTCTATCTTCTGTTATAACCTTACCCTTGTCAGACAGGCCACTTATGTCTATAGTTGTTTCTTGCTCTTAGCTGAGGCTGTATGGTTTCCACCCTAGCCATTGGCACAGATGGCTCTGGACCTTTCTCAAAAAAGGATCATTTTCACTGGATGTTAAGTAACTAAGAAAAGATCTCTGAATCATATTGTTAAGTAAAAAAGGTAAAGTGCAGATAAAGGTATGTGATATGCTACCATGTAAAAAGGATAGAAAAACTACCCGGTTTTTGTAGTTTTGGGGGAAAGGAAGATTTTTATTAGGCAGATAAGAAATAGGGGTGGGAGGAGATTTCATTATTTATCTTATCCATTTTTTGATGTTTAGACCACTTAAAAATAAATGAGTGTTTTTGTTGTTTTTTTTAAAGAAATGCAAGTAGCTTTCCTGGTGGACAGGAGAGGGTGTTTTGCTACAATTGTTGGTAAACAATAATGAAAAATATCAATAATAAATGAATAAAATAAATTTGAGAAAAAACACAAAGACAAAAAACTTTTTCCAAAAGAACATTCAGGTCATTGAGTATTTCACATAAATCTGATCATCTCAAACACCCAGCATTATGGGCAATTTGGGCAATGTTGAAAGCAATCAGTTGGTAATGCAAAGTATTGATTCAGCTATATACAAGGGCTGTCTGGAAAGTATCCAGACATGTAATATGAAAAATAGAGGCATTTGTGGCTGCATTTTTGGGAGATAGCCTTCATATGTCCATGTCCTGTTTCTTGCACTACACATGCCTCAGGGTCAGGGGCTTTCTCTCTAATACGGCTAGGACTCAATAAGTGATTAGTAAGTTGTAGGCAAAGTTTGTCACACAGAATCCCTTTAACTCTAAAAGGAGCAAGAAGCCATTTCAGTGTGATTGGTTGAGTCCTATAAACAACAACAGAAGCTTTTGGGGCACAGTCAAGTTGACATAAACTCAATCACTACTTAATAGCATAAAACAGAGGGTAAGCAAGTAAGCAACTGTGCCCTAATGCACATTCCTGACCCTGATCTTGGAGAAGGAAAACCTGCCCTAGCCCAGTCCCACAGAGTCCCCGTAAGTGACTTGAGGAAGCTTGGATCAGTTCTCAGGGAATCTGAGAACTTTGTTAGCTTTATTTTTTAACTCCCAAATAGTCTTGAGCACATCCTCGAGTAGAATAAATCCCCAAGGGCATCCTTAGACGTGACCGGATTGCCCAGTTTTCTTTGGCTTGGAAATAACCAAGGGTTGACAGCCCCTGCCCCTCCCCTGGGACCAGAATGGATTGGACAGGCTTTCTCTACATTCAGATCCATCTCCCTTGGTGTCCTGGGAGCAGAATAAATGGCAGCTTAGATTCTGTCATATCACTCTTGTAGCTGATGGGATTTCATCCAGATAATATTTTAAGCCTTATTTTAGAAATCTTCAGTGACTAAAAACATTGAGAAGAATGTGTTTAGAACGCTTTCAGCTGTCCCCAGTCCTAAGGTTGTAGACAAAGTGGATTCAGTGCATTTCAAATTTATTGCAGAGTAGGATCGCACCAGAGTTGGTAATACATAGATTTAGGCTTCATTCTAGGAGCCTAAATCTGAGATAGTCATCGAAATATCTGATCAATAATCTGAATTTTTTATGTTTTTCTTTTTAAAAATATTTGAAACATAAAAACATCTTCTAAATCTATCTTAGGATGCATGCAGGTAGTTTATTTATAGAATGCTGTCAGTAACAAAACAGTAAAAAAGAAAACACACACAAAGGAGTGAGGGAGGCATGATGGGGCCAAAAGAGAAATTGAATTTAATTCAGTTATAACAAAGACTTCAGTTAATCCCCTGGGGAGCTCTGAACCTGGAGTGGCCTGTTAGAGCTTCCCAAATTGAAATAAGGCAGTGGGCCTTCTATCTCTGCATAGACCAATCATGGGCATGAGCTACCACTGGGAGGGGGTGAAACCTGTGTGCAACAGCTCACTAGGCTGAGGGCAGTTCCTGGGGAGGGACTCAGCCATGGATCTTCAGCAGATAACACTCCTGGTAGCAGAGAGAATAAGTATCTCAGTCCTCAAAGGAGATCTGGGCAACACATAGCAGCATCTCCTACATAATCAAACACCAATAAGAATACTGAACAAATGCATCGTAGCTCTGCAAGTAGCATGCACTTAGCCTAGAGAATATGGTAGTATAAAATCTGATGGAGCTGAATACGTTGGAAAAGTTCTTTAAGCCATAATTGTCTGTGTATGATTACCTTCTGACTCTGAACTTGCCAGTTTAGTAAGCAAAAGGAGACTGATTACGTCATACCTATTCTAAAACCCTCAGAGGCAGGGACTCTCAGGGTCATTTCAAAAGGAGAATTCTTCCTACAGATCCTTCCACTTTTTCCCATTTCTGTGTGTTCCATGAGCAGGTGGCCACTACCTGCAGATGATAATTACAGGCTTTATGTATGCTTTTCTATGAAAAGAACTTGTCTGCAGTACCAGGGCTGACAGGGAAGTGTGCATCATATGTTTGACTCTGTAAAGGGGAAAATACCTTTTGTTATGGGCCATAGGGTTTTCAAGGCTGCTATCCAGGGCAAATATTCACCATGCTTAAAGGCTAAGGGCCAAGCATGCAACCTTGTAAGAGCTTGTCAGCAGAAAGTCCATTCACTGAAAGCCTTGACTGTCCCACGCAAGCAGTGGGTAATCAGCCATATTGTATTCCCTGCATTGTAAAAGGGTAAAAGTTCTATAGCTTCCAGCACTGAAAATATTTAATATTGCACCTTTAGTTTTTGATGATGATGATGATGATGATGATGGTGATAAAAGAAAATGTTGCTATGGACTTTGTAGATTGAAATGGATGTTTTGATCTTTGGTGAAATGTTTTCTCTTCTGGGATAGGGCAAAGCAGCCATTTTGACAATACATAAGAAAATGACCCAGAAGTTCTGGACAAGAATATTGCAAAAGCTCCAGTGAAGGGGAGAAAGGGGAGGGGGTGGGAGAGGAGGGGGGGAAGCTAAATATAAGGTGATGGAAAGAGAAGTCACATTAGGTGGTGAACTTACTATACATCAAGTTGACAATGCACTGTAGAATTGTATACCTGAAACCTATGTAATCCTTGCTAACAGATGTCACCCCAATAAGTCTAACAATAAAAATGAATTAAAAAAAAGAAAGAAAGAAAAGAAAAAAAAAAAGCTCCAGTGAAATTATAATAACAGTTGAAATAGGGAATTGGCCCCAGCTTGAGTAATTATGCCATTCCCTTTCACTCCACTCCCAATACACAGCCACTGATACCAGCCACACAGATATTTATTTGATTGTTATGGGCATTGAACAATATTTCTTCATTGTATTACCATCACTAGAATTTTTGCTTAATATTAATAGTCACTTATATGATTTAAAATAAAATGTTCATAATCTAAATTAGGTCACAAAGTGATAATAGGAAAAAGTGGAGTGAGTGTTTTTCATTGTGATAGCAAGTTTTGTTCTTTCTGCTTTCTAAAATGATTACTTGAGAATATGCTAAAAAATACATAATTTCTTCAATCATGAATATTTTGAGATTAGAGGCAAAAAATGATGAAATTTTAGAAGTAGAGGATACCTTTAAGGTTATTGGATACAAGTCCAACTTTTACAAATGAGGAAGGAGGCCAAGAGAAGTAGAATTGCCCAGGGTCCCACATTCAGAACAAGGACCCAGGGTTCCTGATTCCCTGGCAGTCTTTTCAGTAGAAGAAACATATGCTCTGGTTATTACTATTATATTTATATGTTAGTGGCAAATTTTTATCAACTAAAAGGAAAAGGAGTCGTAAATACCTTTTTTACTATACCAGGTTCAGGAATTGTTTCTTACGTCCCAAACAAAACTGGATTTGAGACTGTGTCCCTGACTTCACTTAAGTCAGGCATAGTGATGACTCGTAACTTTGACTCTAGTGAGGCTTGTCAGCTTAGAACTGCATGGGCTGGGAGTTTGAGCATTTCTAGCTTTCATGTCACAGTGCACAGAATCCTTGCAGACCTTAGAGGATGGTTATGACAGCAGCACCCAGTGAAACTTCTCAAACTCCTACTAGGTACCAGTATGCATCTGGATTCCAAGGTCCCATTTTGTTCAGATTCCAACATAATGGCACATACGTACAGACTGATGGCTTGGGCATGTTATTATACTACAAAGACTTGTGTTCTGCTAAGACTAACCCTACAAATCTGGCCCTACTACTCTAATGTCCTAGAAGAGTGGAAATGACAACTAGAGAGGTCAGAATGCCAGTCACTGTGTGAGAAAGTTTCGTCTTTATGAGTGTAGCCTTATGAGTTGGTGTAGAGATCTTCAAAATAAAGCACCAATGTTTCTTTTCTTGCACAGGGCTTTTCCATGACTGCTAATTCCTGGAGATGTAAGTGTATTTCCCAGTTCTCCATGTTCTCTCCATGTCTTGAAAAGTCCAGTTTCGGAGGTGGAGGCATGCATGAATACCAGGCATCTCCTCTGGAGTGACATACAGTCTATCCTAACTAGTTCACCTGTTCTGCAATGCCGGATGCCCGTATGCGATGATTTGTAAACAATGTGTGTATTTCTTCAAATGGGGTGTTGCAGATTTGTGTTGCAGGGAACCGATGGCAGGATCTACCAGCTGATGCCTGGCACAATACCGTTGAGTTTATGTTAAGACTGAAAATACTGCTTTAATTTGCATCTATCTTCTGTAAGGCCACAGCTCCTCACAAAAAAAGGTAAAATTTATTTTACCTTTTCCTTCTTGTTGTTTGAGGGTCTCTCCATCATGGGAAAGAGGAATACTGAGAGAGCTTTATAACTTATGAGTGTGAGCCATAGCCCAGAACCTTTTAGTTGTACCTGAGGTCAGCACACAGTTAGGACCTTGGCATTAGGTTTTGTATTAGTTAGCTAAGGCTGCTATAACAAAGTATAATACATGCTGGTTGCTTAAACAACAGAAACTAATTGTTATCACGGTTCTTGAGGCCAGAAGTCCAATATTACAGCTGAAGGCTGTAAGAGAGAAACTCTTCCATGGATATCTCCTAGCTTCTGGTGTGTTGCAGGCAATCTTTGGCTCTCCTTGGCTTGTAGGTTTATCACCCCAATTTTTGCTTTCATCTTTACATTGAGTTTTGCCTATGTGTCCACCTCTGGGTCCAAATCTTCCCTTCTTATAAGGATACAGTCATATTGGATTAGGGCCTACTCTAATGACCTCATCTTAACTCAGTCATATGCGAAGACCCTATTTCCAAATACAGTTGCATTCACAGGTACTGGGGGCTAGGACTTTAACATCTTTTGGGAGGGACACAATTCCATAACAGGGCTTCTGATGTAGGTCCAAGGAAGACAATGGAACCATTAGATTGGGCAAGTACAGGCCTAATCTCCCCACTTTCTGACCTAATTGAGTGCTACCTCATTCTCCAGCCCTGCCTAGCTGTCCCCTGGATGGGCTTTCCCAAAGGAAAGGATGGAGTGGATTTTTCTTCTGTCTACTGAGGCATTGGGTCTATTGCTCAGATTCTAGGTCTGGATTTCAATGCTTCTCATACCCAGTATCTGCTTGGGCTTCTGATCCCTGGTGGTATAGACAAGTTGCCTGTGCTCCTGGTCCTTTTCATCTACACTTGAGGCCATGTAACAATATAAGGGTAAAAAACACAGGCTCTGAAGCCAGGCTCTCAGCTCTGAAATTTCCTAGATATATCTCCTGGATGAGTTGCTTAAATTGTCTGTGCCTATTTCCTCATCTATAAACCCATCACCTCAAAGAGTTGTTAAGATGATAAAATGAAATAATTCAATTAAAGCAGTTATAACAGTGCCTGGCACATAGTAAACACTCACTAAAGTTAGCTGATATATAAGCATATCCCTGGCCCAATGAGCTACTGGTTCTTGGAGAGGCAAGCAGAGCAAGGGTGATGGGTGAAATGTCAGGGTGGGGAGAGGGCCCCAAGGACAAGCAATGGAGGAAACAAGACCCTCTAGGGCAAACATCGACAACGGGGATGAGAGGAAGCCACGACTCATCAGTAAAGAAGTAGATGAAAGGCCGGTAAGTGGTCAGGAACCATATGGGCAGCTGACCCTTAGAAGCAGCCAAGCAAAGAATCTGGGGAAAAACAGTTCAGAGCCTCTTGTCTGTTTCTCTCCTGGAAGTAGAATGATCTCAGAGTGTGGGCAGGCTTTAGCCTCAGCAGGTACACATAGGGGTAGAACAGTAATATAAGTGCGTGTGTGTGTGTGTGTGTGTGTGTGTGTGTGTGTGTAGAAGTCACCAGGAAATTTTTGGTTCCATTACTTTATTATCTAAATTATGGTCGTATATTCCATACTTGAAGAAGACTTTGGGGACCATCCTCATCCTTCAAGCCTTCACTGTTTTCTCAATGCCAAGCCCATGCCTTTCGTTCAGGACAGCTGCCACCCTAGACTGCTGCCGTCAGCAGAGGTGCTCTGCTTGCAAAATTCTCTGTTTCGTTGTCACTGTTTGGCTATTACCCCACTGCAAAGGAACAGCTCGACAAATGAGTTTAAACTATTCACTTTTCAAATATTAGGTTAAGGCTATCTGAAGTTTGATCAAGATATGGTGGATAAGAAATCACTGCCCCTCCTAAAAATTTAGGTTATGATTCAAGTGCTCTTTTAAGAAGCATTTCAGAATGTTGACTGTATGCATTATCCCAGTGCCCAGCAACCGTGGCATAGCTACATTTCGACAGTCTTTTGTGATGAGAAATGTATATGGGTGAAGCATTCGGTCATTCAAGAAAGCATCAACCTTCTCCTGACCCTGCTATTCCCTTAAGGTACCACCCTACTGCTCACTTTCCCTCTACTCCCCAAATTGTCAAGAAGCTAGTCCATACTTGTTTCCACTGCCTCACCTCCCACAAACACATTGGATTGTATAATCCTTAACTCTTTGCATCCTCACGGCCCAGCTAAAATTGCTGTTTGGAGGTGGCCACTCCCTGAAGTTATTATCATATCAGCAATCCAGTGGCTGTACAACAACATTTAACCTTCCTGAATTCTCTGTAACATTGTGCGCATGTAAAAATCCTCTCCTCCCAAGGCTTCCATGACCCCGAGCCACTCTGGGCTTCCTGTCTCTATGACGGCTCCTCCTCAGGATCCTTCTTTAACTATTCTTTCCCCCAAATGCAGGTATCTCCAAAGTGTGAGTCTTATTGCCCTTTTCCTCCCTCCTTGTACCCTCTCCCTGGCTTGTGTGTCTAATTTATTAGATATGGAAGGGCCTCCAGACAGTGAGGGGTTGGAAACACCCAATATCCCAGACTAAGTACATTTAGCCCTGGGACTTTGCAGAATATCCTTTTAGGAAATGAGAGCAGGTATAAGCCCAAGTACAAAAACAGAAGGAACCTGAATAGAAATGTAACACTGGGGTGCCATGATTGGATGCAGGGAGGGGATGGGCACCAAAGTGCTTGGCTGTAGGATAAAGGAAGAGTCCAAAGCAGTTTGTAGGTCAGTGTGCTTGAAGAAGCTTATTTCTGATGGTTGTATCTAGCAACTTTAACAGTGTAACTTATCTCTACATGGGGTTAGAGGGGTGTAAATATTCCTATTATACTTCCCCCATCAAGTCTTTATTACACTGGATACAGGGTATTGTATATTTACGAGTCTATATTTACTTGTAGACTGTAAGATATGGAGAGGAAAGATCGTATATATACAAAGGGTGCCAAAAAATGTATACATATTTTAAGAAAGGAAAATACTGCATTAAAATTGTAATACTCAGTATACACCAATAACAAAAGATGAATACAAGTCCCATTTGACTTCTACAATTACAAGAAGTGCTCAAAGTGGTTACTATCAGTATTTATGTAAAACATAGATAACACCTCTTAAAATGTGAATATATTTTTTGGCACCCGATATATATTTTTTTATCATCCTATTTCCAACACCTAGACCAATGCTTGTCCCATAGAACAGGCTAAATAAGTATTTGTTGAAATAGTGAATGAGCCAGCTTATTAAATTTGGAAATCTAATAAGTAGAAACTATGAAAAAGAAATCATATGTAAATCAAGGTAAAATCTGTGCAATATACATACCATAAAGTCATGTAACACTGTTAAAGATGGGCTGCAAATTTCAGTCTGAACTTCCTAGCAGTCAAAGCAGAGAAAAAAATCAGTTACAAAATGCATAGGGCCTATAGGATTTAAAAAGAAAAGTTCAGATGGCACACGACTATCTCACTGTGTTTACTTAAAAGAATTGTCTCCATGGACTCTCACAAAGGGTCACTGGCTGGGCTATAGATAATGTGTCCCAGGGTATCTCTATATTAAATATAATAGTGAATGCTTTAGGGCTATTTTTTATAATGTCCATTAATATAGGCTAATCACATACCTTAAATTTAAAGTAATTCTATGACAGAGAGACCAGAGTAATGTAGCCAAATGCCCATAACTGTGATGAAGGACTTGATTTAAGGATAAAATTTGGAGTCTCTAGAACAAAGCATGTTCTGAGGAACATGACTATTTCCTGTGATACAATAAAAAACAAAGATTTCTGTGGTTAAGTACAGTTGGGAAATATTGCAAACTCATATTACATCTTTTTGAATATTTATATGCATTGCCAACCTATATTAAATATTGTAAGAAGTCCTTCAGTAAAGAAACTTTGTCTAACCCAGAGTTTTATCCAAATAATTTGATCCTTTTATCATGTAATATAATACTTGTTTACATTTTGGGAAAATTTAAAGATGACACTTTGAGAAACAATTATCTAGGGAAATTATGTACTGCATATCTTCAGATGACCGTCTGTGAATATTGTTTCTCAGAACTGAGTTCTTGATAAGAAATTGTCAACAGAATGTTCCAAGTTGTTCCTTCTAGCAAGAATTTGGAGCACAGATATTCTGTGCTGTCAGTTACAAAGGGACCTTTTGCTTTGATAGTCAACTGAATGGCAGGTCATCTAAAGAAAGGAAAAGCTCATAATCAATCTTTGTGCCCACACCCTCCCTAGGGAGGACCCAAAGACAGGCCAAATATTGTCTTAGGAAACAGTCATGACTCCAGTCTATTTAAACCCAGTGATACAATCTGAATGAACTCAGTGGAAAACAATCTGAAAATCTAAGTTCGTCTAAACTGTGGTAATGGGATTCTTCCCAGGGACGTCTATGTGCCTCTAGCAGTCGTAAGGAACACACTGCTATATTGTTATTGAAAATAATATTTATGGATTATATTAACCAATGACTCTATTCTTTATAGGTTAATGTGTCAATAATTCAGGATACTTCATTTTCTGCACTGAAACTTAAGATTTAAATCACTAGATTATAAAAAAAATCATACAATGTATTGTCTTCTATATGGGAAAACATGTTTAGTCTAACAATAGGGAATAATATAATGTTCATGGCAAGAAAGAGGAGAATTGAAGTTTGTGTCCTGGCATATTCCTTACTTTTCACCAAGTGAGGATTCCCCTCTGCAATATGTCAGAAAACCATCAGTCAAATTAGGGACCAGAGATACTTGCAGGCTAACCCACCCAGGCAGAATGGGGGAGAGCCCTAAGAAGAAAGAGGAAGACCTAACTTTTGTTTCTTTTTCTGTTACTCATCTCCTTGAAATCTCTAAAATATTTCCTGCCCAGACTTACTAGGTTTTATAGAATCAAGAAAGATAAAACATCATATAAACATATCAGGTAAGTGAGCTAAAATCAATTTTACATTCCATTCTGGAGTTCATTATATTTTTGGCAGCAAATTTATCTTCCTAATTATGTTTTACTTAGGTTGAAATTAATTTTAATTGGTGTTTCCTGTGAACACACTGAATAGGAAGCAGGAAAATCTGCCTGAGATTAAAAATTGACCTTGAATAACCCAAAACTCACACTCACGATGGATGGCCTCACCTACAACCATGACTTCCCCTAGCCCTGATGCTCTGAAGACTTGCAAATCAACATCTCTCCTCCATCCTCTCTCCTGAGCTGTGCTTCACACCCGACTGACTCTTGGATAACTTTACCCATATGTAACAGGTGCAATGTGAATTCATCATCTTTCCTGTGATCTTTTACCTCTGCTCCCTACTCCCTATTACCCCAACCTCAATAATTGGAACCACCTCCCACCCAAGTGTCCAACCCATAATCTGGGAGCCACTCTAGATTCCTTATTCTCACCACCATCTTTATTGGGATTAAAATCTTTCGCATTTCCTAATGCTCCTCGTGGGATAACACTGCCTTCAGCTCAGAGTCACGAGTCCAGCCTTGCCCGCCTTTCCAACCTCATCTCCCCCTGCACTCTTCCACAGACTTGGAATTCCATCCATATAGAGCAGCTTGCTTTTTCCACACATGCTGTGCTCTCTCAAGCTAAGCCTCTGTGCCTTTGCACACACTGTTTCCTCTGTTTAGAATGTCCACCGTTCAGCCTTCTCTTTACTAGACCAGCCAAAGTCTATACCCAGGATCTAATTCAAACTCCTTTGTCCCTGTGAAGTTTCCCAGGACTCCCCTTTGGACAGTTCTAAACAGTCCAAACCTCCAAATACCTGCTATGCCCACATCCCACTTTGAGGGAAACTGCCTTCCCCACAGCTCTGCCCTGCGTACATCCTATGATTGCCTCCCAAATGATGGACTGGGAGTGGCTCCTGGTGCAAGGGTAGCCCACCAATAGGCCAGTAATCCATGATGTGTCCTAGTTTAAAAACATACACTAGGCGTAGGCCCTTTAGATTCCCTCTCTTTCTTTCTTTCATTTATATTAAGAAATACAAATAGAATAGTCATTTTTCATGAGCTGCTATTGCTCAAAGGTCAGAGGGTAGAGGCCATGAAGAAAAGGTCATGAGCCAAAGTCTATGTGGCCCATGAGAGTGGTGGGAAGGCCAGCGGAGTCACAGAGGTAGCACAGGGCACTGGACTGCTCTCCTCCAGGCCCTCCCAGGCCCTGGGAGCACTGGCAGCAGTACTGGGGGACTCCCAAGACAGAAAGCAGGGCGCCAGGATTACTGAGCAATAGAGAGTGACCCCTATGGATGGTGACAATACTTGTGTCTGATCTGCTCCCAAAGAGAGTTCTAAACCCAAAGGTGGCAGGCCCTCCTTTTTGGCACTGCACCGAGTCACAGAGGAAAGGGCTGACCAAAGGTAAAGCAATTTCCTAGTCTTCTCCCAATTGTCACAATCCCTGTGACACCTGCAAAGTGTTTCTAGAGCACTTTTTTGCATGTGTACTTGGATATTTTAGTGTCTCCTGCCTGAGACCCTAGACAATGATTAGTTAATTGTATGACCTTAGGCAAGTCATTTGGCCTGTAAGAGCTCAGTTTCCCCAATTTTAAAATAAGATCAATAAAAGCCATTTGACAAAGAGGACACAATAATCAAAATAGATAATGTATGTAGAAAGTACCTATAAACTGACAATTACCATATAGCTCTATAAGATTATTTCCTGTTTCTAAGTGTTGCAAGAATCATGAAAGATATTTTTATTGGTATTTATAATTATACACATAGATATAGCATGTTTATGAGCATTATTCTAAAATCTCACTCAATTCTACTGAGTTCGTATTACTTAAATCTTAAATCTTCTTTTACACTAGTTTGTAACTGAAGATTATCATTTAAGTTCAGCAATCTCAGTCAAATAAGTTATTGCTGTACTTCTAAAAAGCATTTATCACTTGCTTTTATCACACCATTTTGAAATCCTCCTCAGGCTACAAATCAAGCTTTTTTCTTGCTTACTATCCACTGTTTCAATTTCACTAATAATAATAGCTTTAGAATCCTTACATAGCTATGAACCCATTTTTCCAAGATTGTTGAGTATATGATTCCCATTAGTAACTACTCATATTTTTTTTCAAATGTTTGGGGGCACCTATAACTCTGAGAGTCTCTGAAACCTGGGCATCACATTCGACTGTTTTATTTTCCATCATTCAATCAACGAATAAGACTTGTCTTGTCTGTCTCATAAATATCACTAGAATTAGTCCATTGCTGTTATCCTAGCCAGACGACCAGCATTGTCATCTAAATGCCTGCAGTGGTGACCTGGCTGGACTCCCCAGGCTCAGTCTCCCAGACAGGCACTGTGGATACATCAATGAGTAACACAGGGGTGACATGGGGGTGGGTGAGTGGAGAGTTAGTGACAATAGGATGGCAAGGTTGAGAAATGCTCAGATCAAAGCTTTTTGCAACCTACTGAAAGCTGTTGATACTTTCCTTAAGAATCTATAGCCTCCCAGTTTACCTTCAATATTGAATCAGAAATTATTTAGCAGTGGACCTTTTTTATTTAAAAAGGATTGGTTTCTTTTAAGTCGTCATAAAAATAGAACACATTCTCCTTGTTTTTAACATTAGATGAGCTGAGTACATCTAGTGGGGTATTTAAAGACTAGTTTGAGATTATTTCATAGAACAGGTTGGTTTTAAAAATTAAGGCAAAGGTATAGAAGGTTTGAAAGACAAAAGGATATGATTTGTCTCCCCTCTGGCCCCCACCAGTGTCCTGAGGGCCACTCACTGCCTTCCTTCCCTGTCTGTAGAGTAAGGGAATCATGAGCCTACTCTACACAATACCATGAAAATTTATTGAGCTTGGGATACTAATAAATAGCAGCCTGAGCTGATTCCTTGGAGAAAGCTATTATGATCATTACTAAGACCCCTAAGTCCTATAGGATCAACTTGAAGGCTTGTGGTGGAAAGCAGTGTATTTCTCTCTTAAGGGAAGGCATAGAGTGGCTTATAAATTGTGGCTGGTGTGAACAGGGTACACAAGCCAATCCAGGTAGATTTGGGGCTCTTGCTTATCAAGAAGCCTGATACTGCAGAAAGCTGCTGCCGAACGCTTGCTGAATCAGAGAAGACTGATTCAGGGGCACAGCAAGTCAAGTGAGCTAAGACACAAAGTCTAATGAGGCTCACTGATATGTATACTCCTATGGCTAACAACAACAGCAAAACAATCTCCATTCATTCTCCTTCTCCTTCCAAGTATGGGAAATAAATGTGGCTAACTAACAGAAAGAGGCTGCAAGGAAGTCGGGGAGGGGAGAGAGTGGATGGGAGCCTCCCCTGAAGGGAGGCCCGTGGAGGGAGGGCCATGGAGGGGAACAGCTGGAGCTGTGCCGCTGGAGGCTTTCCCAGCACTATGTGCATGCAGCTGGTGTGCCCTGTACTCATCTCAGAGGATTACAAGGCCCCTACACCCTCACAGCCCCCAGGAGCATCCAAAAGCTGATCAAAGCATCCAAGAGCTCATCCTAGTCGGGGCATGCAGGCTACTTCCCTTGAAGGAGCATCAGCCTCTGGCTTATTTTCACCAAACTTTAGAAGGATATAGAAGTAACATAAGACAAAATACTTGCTCTTTGGGATTTAAATCCAGCTAGAGATGTGGAATATGACACAAACCACAATCTAGGGCCATGTAAAGTTAATACAAACAGTGCAGGCAGCCTAGCCCATATATGCAAGTATGAGATGAAGTTAATCCTAGGAAGATTTTCTTGAGGGTGTGAGTTTTGAGCCATGCTTTAGAGGAGGACTCAGATAGGGGCAGGGGACTTCTTGGGGCCAAAATGGATATCGTCACGGTCAAAAATAGGAAAGCTGGAAGCAGAAGTTCATCATACCATCACACAGAGCAGCTCTTTCTGGGGTGAAATCAAAATGCACCCTGGAAATACAGCTCCATCTCTGCTGTCCACAGCTTCAAGGCAGAACTAGGAAGGGAATCAAGATCTAGGCAGGTTGGGCATCATCCAGCATCAAGCTATTCTTGATGAGGAGGGGAGAGGTGTATGTTGAGAGGCAATAAAAATTGGCAGTCACTGTGAGATTAGGAGGTTGGCCTGATTAGATGAGTTTAGATTTGAAAGGATTGACACTAGGAAATCCCTGGAAATTCTTGAAAGAGGTAATATTACTCAAAGGGGTTTAAAGAAGCCTATTCTGAAGACTGTATGCAGTGAGTTAAAGAGAAGAAACTATGTGTGTATGGAGTGGGGGTTGGAGAAGAGGGCACTGGCTCAGCACTTGTACCTGTATCCCAGGAGTACTGTTGTCTGACCCTAAAACAAGTTTGCGGATTTGGGACTAAAGCACAGGATTAAGCTTCCTGGTCTATTATAGTAACATCAACTTTTCAAGTTTGAAAAGGTAAAAAGATTAATACAGTTTATTGATCTCTTGCCTCAAGAAATAGTGAACCAAAACAAAACAAAAACAAAAACAAAACACTGAAATTGTGCCCTCTTGAAGTCATCAATTATGTCAAATGAAATGTTTTTGTAAGGCCTAAAGTTTGCTAAAGATGACTGCTGGTACTCTGCTAAAGCAGGATCTTTATCCAGAGTGGATAAATGACCTCATGAAGAGATCAAATGTATTAATTAAAACAAGAGTTCTACGTTTCCTGGAGTTAGCAGTGTTTTGGTCAAAAGTTGCATTACTTTAGGAATAATCTCCAAGCAGTGAATTTACAGACCAAGAAAGCTATGACTGTATTCTGTATATGCAATCAACCTGTCCAACACGTGGTCACTACATGCTGGCACACAGCTGGTTGACACTCAGCAGGGCACAGAGCCCTAAGTGGAGCCAAAGATGTTACGATGAAGGCCTCCAGTGCCTGTTTTTGCTTAGATTTGTGATTCTCAGCATGGTTGGGGACCTGATCTCCTGAGGGAGTTTTTCAAAGATAGAGGATGCAGGGCTCTCACCAGAATCTGAACCTCAAAGGATAGAGCCTAAATTTATCTATATCCAAGTCACCTTTTTTTTTTTTTAGGCTCTGCATATATCTAGCACATAGCTGGAGCTGTGAGACACTCAGGTGGTGAAGCCGAAATGATATCAGACAAAACATATGCATACACACAAACATATGTGCAGATGTGTGCGCATGCACATGCACGTGCGCACGCACACACACACTCCTGCAATAGCCAGTCAAGTGTACCCACTTTTTCTTTTTCTTTTTTTAAAACACTTTATTTTTCAACCACAGTTGACATACAATATTATATTAGTTTCAGGTGTATAACATAGTGATTAGACATTTATGTAAATTATGAAGTGATCACCCTGATAAATGTAATACCTATCTGACATCATACACAGTTATTTCAATATTATTGACTATATCCCCTATACGAGGTCTGACAGTTAAGTTCGTGAACTTGTCCTAGACAAAGTGCTACATAACTCGTTGTTGAATATCACTACAGTCACCTTCCAAGCACTCCCCTTGGGAAGCTATGCACTGACACCAACAACCAGTCCACCCTTCAAAGCAATTTTGGAACTCTTTCTGGAATGGCCATCAGAGCTGTCATCATATGACCCTTGATGTCCTGCATGTCATCAAAATGTCTTCCTTCAACATTTCCTTTATCTTTGGGTAAAGAAAAAAGTCATTGGGGGTCAGATCAGGTGAGTAGGGAGGGAGTTCCAATACAGTTATTTGTGTACTGGCTAAAAGCTCCCTCATAGACAGTGCTGTGGGAGCTGGTGCATTGTCGTGATGCAAGAGCCATGAGTTGTTGGCGAAAAGTTCAGGTTGTTTTCATCTAACTTTTTCATGCAACTTTTTCAGCACTTCCAAATAGTAAACTTGTTTGACTATTTGTCCAGTTGGTATAAATTCATGATGAACAACCCCTCTGATATCAAAAAAGTTTAGCAATATTGTTTTGATGCTTGATTTGGACTGAAATGAATTTTTTTTGGTTATGGAGAACTGGCTGACTTCCATTGTGCACTTTGATGCTTTGTTTCAGGGTCATACTGGTACACCCATGTTTCATCACCAGTGATAACACGGCCCAAAATATTGTCTTGTCTCTCCAAAAGGTCTTGGCAAACTTTGACTCTCCTTTGCTTTTGTTTATTGGTGAGTTCTTTGGGACCATTTTTGCACACACCTTTCTCATGCTGAAATTTTCTGTTAAGATTTCCCTGTTTCTCTATCAATGTTTACTTGGTCTGCTATGCTTCTCATAGTCAGCCAATGATTTTGACGCACAGTTCGATGAATTTTTGCAGTGTTTTCTTCAGTTCTGCTCATTACTGGCGACCCTGACCTGTCTTCATCAGTGTCACTTTCTCTCCCCTCAGAAAAATGTTTAATCCATTTGCATACTGCCGTTGTCTTCATGGCATTATCCCCATAAACTTGGACTAACATGTCCCTGATTTCACTTCCACTCTTGCCAAGTTTAACAAGAAATTTAATGTTTGTTTGTTGCTCTAATTCAAGTTCCAACATTCTTGTGACACAAAAACACAAAACAATGATGAAAGCCACTCAGCAAGGCACCACCACATGTTGACACAAACCCAGCTGTAAGACACAGATACACCAAGGTTATGAAACCTTATCAAGTTGTTTGTATAGTGCTGCCAACGTAAGCAAATCAAGAACTTAATTGTCAGACCTCGTAATTGACCTCCCATGACTATTTTGTAACTATCAATTTGTACCACTTAATCCTCTCCCCCAATCTCCCTCCCATCTGACAACCATCAAAATGTTCTCTGAATGTATGAGTTGGTTTCTGTTTTGTTTGTTTGTTTTCTATGGTTTTTAGATTCCACATATAAATGAAATTATATGGTTTTTGCTTTTCGCTGTCTGACTTGTTTTACTTAGCATAATACCCTCTACATCCAGCCATGTTGTTGCAGTTGGAAAGATTTCATTATTTTCTCTGACTGAGTAAGTTCCATTGTATATATGTATCACCTCTTCTTTATCCATTAATCTATTGATGGACACCCAAGTTGCTTCCATCTTAGCTATTGTAAATAATGCTGCAATGAACATATGGATGCATGTGGCTTTTTGAATTAGTGTTTTGAATTTCTTTAGCTAAATACCCAGACGTGAAATTACTGGGTCCTTCCTTATCTCTTGTTATAGGCTTGATTTTAAAGTCTGTTTTATTTGGTGTAAGTATAGCTACCCCAACTTCTTTTTTCATTTCTATTTCCATGAAATATCAATCATTTTCCATGTCTTTACTTTCAGTCCATATGTGTCTTTTGATCTCAAGTGAGTCTCTTGTAGGCAGCCCATGTAAGGGTCTTGTTTTCTTAGCCATTCAGCCAGCCTGTGTCTTTTTTGTTGATATTCTAAATTGTTTATTAGGTAAGAATTTTACAAATATTACTTGTGTTAGCAGCATAGTATTATGCCTTCTCCAACCTGCATGGCAAGAAACACCAATAGTATGGTGGAACTTGTGGCCCTTTCCAAGGCCACGGCTCTTGCAGTCTGTGGATGTCAGCCATCGCATCTCATTGTGCACGTGGATTGGTTTGCTGATCTATTGGGTGTCATGATTCTATCTGATAGGTTTATGGAATGGGTCAATGAGGACAACCTCAAAGAATTTTACGTGGAATCTTCACCAACCCAGTATGAATCCAGAACTCTCAGAGCCCTGCAGTAGTGTCCAGCTCATTCCTTGACAACAGGCTGAGGGCTTTGAGCAAACTTTCACTGGTTGACACCATGAATGATAGGCTTGCCATAAGTCACACCTTTAGGAACTGGGTGTTTGAAGCCACCAGAAGACACATAAATTTGATATATAACATAACCTTGCTTGGCCTTGTCTTGTATCCCAGTCGGCGCATTACCAGGCTGGGTGGGGCGGGGGTCCCTGTGAAGTGCAGAGAGCTGGCGGTGATGCCAGCAGCGCACCCTGAGAAGAAAGTGCAATACATCAGATTTCTTTTTCCTCCATAGATCTTGGATGTACTTGTAAATGCCCATCTTGGCCTACCCGATGACTGTTGTCAGATGAAGAGGGTCACCCTATCTATATCTTTTGATTGAAGCATTTAATCCATTTACATTTAAGTAACTGTTGATAGATATACTTATTGCCATTTTATTATTCATATTTTTTATCTTTTTCTTCTTCTTAAAGAAGTTCCTTTAACATTTCTTATACTACTGCTTTGGTGGTGATGAACTCCTTCAGCTTTTTCTTGTCTCAGAAGCTTGTTTTGTGTCCTTCAATTTTAAATGAAATCTTTGCTGGGTAGAGTCATCTTGGTTGTAGTTCCCTGCTTTTCATCGCTTTGAATATTTTCTGCTACTTTCTTCTGGCCTGCAAAGTTTCTGTTGAGAAATCAGCTGACAGTCTTATGGGAGCTCCCTTGTAGGGAATTATCTGCTTTTCTCTTGCTGCTTTTAAGATTCTTTTTTTGTCTGTAACCTTTGGCATTTTAATTGTGATGTGTCTTGGTGTGGGTCTGTTTGGTTTTATCTTTTGGGGGGCTCTCTGCACTTTCTAGGCTTGTATGTCTATTTCTTTCACCAGGTTAGAGAAGTTTTCAGTCATTATTTCTTTGCATAGATTTTCAATTCCTTGCTTTTTTATCCTTCCTGTACCCCTGTAATGCTTATGTCAGTATATTTGATGTTGTCCCAAAGGCCTCTTAAACTATCTTCATTTTGTTAAATTCCTTTTTCTTTTTTGCTGTCCTGGTTGGGTATTTTCTGCTATCTTATCTTTCAAATCACTGATTCGATCCTCTGCTTCATCTAATCTGCTATTGATTTTCCCTAAAGTATTCTTTATTTTAGTTATTGTAGTTTACATTTCTGACTGGTTCTTTTTTATATTTTTCTATTTCCATTTTTATGTTTCTATATCTTTGCTGAAGTTTTCCCTGAGATTTTTGAACTCTGCATCTGGTAGATTACTTGTCTCCATTTTCTTTTTAGTTCTTTTTCTTGCATTTTTTTCTGTTCTTTTATTTGGGACATGTTTCTGTGCCTCTCCATTTTGGCTGCCTCCTGGTGTTTGTTTCCATGTATTAGGTAGGGCTGTTGTGTCTCTTGGCCTTAGTAGAGTAGCCTTGTATAATATTAGGTGTCCTGTGAGGCCCAGTGGTGCAGTCTCCCTGGTCACCTGAGCCAGGTGCTCCATGTGTATTCCTTGTGTGGTTTGTGTGTGTCCTCCTCTTGTATATGAAACATGGTTGCTGTTTGTACATCAATGGGAGGTATTGACTCTTGAGCTAAGTGGTTGTAAGGACTGGCTGTGACTACAGTGGAGGAGTTGTTGTGCAGGGGTTGACCCTACAGTGCAGAATTCACTTGAGTGGGGCTCTGGTGCCTGACCAGTCTGTCCTTTGGGTGTGTCATTTTTGGAGGTGATTGGGTGGTGCTCTGGTGTAGTCTGAAGCTGGCCAACAGGTGTGTTGGTTCTAAGGCCTCTTGAAGGGGCTCTTGTGCAGGCCGTCATCAGCCACTGCCTGTGCCCTGTTCAGGGCCACTTGGTAGGAGCTACAAAGTGATCTGATGATGGCTGCCACTGTGAGTTGCCTGGTAGAGGCTAAGCAGCAATATGAAGCTGACGTCCACTAGTGCCAGGCTTATGGCTGCTTAGCAAAAGGCACAGGGCATGTTGAGGCCAGATGGTGCTTGTTCAGGGTTGGTGAACCTTTGAGAGATTTTAGGAAAGTCTGCACATGAGCCAAGACAGGCTGTTTGTATGGAAAAGCCACTGGAAACAGCTTAGGTGGACCTAAAAGTTGGATGTAGCAGCATCACAGGGAGTCACCAGGGCAGGGCCAATGGTGTTAGCCAGGTTAATAGAGACTCAGGTATGGCACCCGCCTATGAGTGCAGGCTGGGTGGTGGGAGGGCTCATCAAAGGAACAATGACTTCTGCCAGCACTGATGTCTGGGAGAAAGCTGCCCCTCCACCACTTGACAACTCAGTTCCTCCCCATATGTCCCTGGTACCATTTCAGTTGCTGTCCCAGTGCTGGAGCTCAGATCAAGAGTTTGTCAGCAAGTACGGCTATGAGGGTCCCTGTAAGAAGAGCAGTCTCACTCTGTCTCTCTCAGCCACAATCTCCACTGGCTTTCACAGCCAGAAGTTATGGGACTTATTTTCCTCACACTGGAAGCCTGGGCTGGGGAGCCTGGTGTGGAACTGGGACCCCTTGCTCTTCAGGGATCCAAGATATTCCTCCTGATTTTTAACTACCACACATGGAGGTGGAACCAACCCCTTTGGAATCTTCATTCCTCTTACCAATCTCAAGATGGCTTCTTCTGTGTGTCCTTAGTTATAGGATTTCTGTTCAGTTAGACTTCAGCAATTCTCCATGATGGTTGTTCCGTAGTTTAGTTGTATTTTGAGGTGGTCATGGGAGAAGGCAAGCACAGCATTTACCTACTCCTCCATCTTGACTGGGAGCTCAAACTTGCTCATTCTTTTCTTACAGATAGAGGTGTTCACAGATATTATGGGATTATCAGTATCTCAGAATCTCTAAATTCTTCCATCCATAATAAGATTATTCTCCAGGTTTCTTAATGCAAAGTACTATTGCAATATAGTATGTTTCCCAAATACAGGCCATTCTTCAAAAGCAGTTTTTCTAAGTGAAGATGAGCCCTCACTCACTGCCCTGTGGGATAACTGGAAACTCTTCCTTACAGTTCTCATTTTAAGGAAGCCCTTTCTTTGCATTCTGTCCTCCACCCAACAGTATTCACTGAAATCCACATTCCTTGTTGAGTACTCTTCCAAGAAAATCAGAAGGGGGAAGGGAATACTTTCTGGGGTCTGAGGGAAGAATTAGCCCCCCAGAAACAAAGCCACAGAGGAGCCGCTGAATTCCCGAGATAATCTTCATTGAATCAAAACAAAAAAGGGAGACTAATTCAATTAGCAAGTGATGCTTTCTCTTAGAATAGACTTCTTGCACTAGTAAGGAGGGAGGACCACCAAGGACTGGTGCCCAGACTGCCAACAGAAAATATTGGCAATGCTTGGAGTCGGCCACCCAGTGGCTGTTCACTTTACTATTATTTATTGAAAAATTAGCAATGTGTTACACTGTTTAGGACACAGAGCTGTGTTTACAAGAGAAAGTACACTGATAAAACATGGAGAAAGGGGAAGGATAAAAATATTCTTCAGGGAAACAGCAGTCTAAAGTACAAAGTTTAAGAGTTTAGGGGAAAAGTTCATGTTCTAGCTTTTAAGTGAATTGAAAACACAATACCTGACAGAAATGCATCCACAGAGTACCTTTAGCATAGAACAGGGAGCTCTTATAAGACAACTTTTGTGGGTCAGGAGTTTGCTCATTCAGTATCCAACATGGTGTCTTGCATGCAGTAGAACCAGAGAAATGTTTATGGACTTGAACATTATTTCAATATAGATCGGAGTCCTATTTTCATTCTCTGACATTTGAAAAAAGATATTTGGAATGTTAGAGCTGAACCTTTTGACCTTGATATTGCCAAACATCTTATCCAGAGTCCCAGTGCTCACTCTATTTAGAAGGGATGAGCATGCCATGGAAAGTCTACGATCTGCTTGCTAGGCCTTCCCTCTGCAATGACCACTGAGCAATCTTGAAGAAACACAAGGACTCGGGGAGCATGGTTTAGAAGCCTCCAGTCTAGCACCTGTTCTTATGGGTGAGGAAACAAAAATTCAGAACATGGCAGTTGGAGCCAAGTGTGCTTTCCACCATTATCTAGATGCAGTCGTACCAGAGGTACTCTTATTTTCTTTCCCATGTCTGTGGAACTTTTGTCTTGGACCTGTGAGGTGTAGTGAAAAGAGCATGGGTCTGGGGATCAGACAGACTTGGTTCTGAACGTTGGTTCTGTACGTACTTGCCTTGTACTTAATCTCACTGAGTCTCCATTTTTCCTGTTCAGTGAGAATAAAATGCACATTTTAGATTTTAGTAATGCATGGAAAGTGCCTGAGTTGTGGTTTGGACTCAGTATATGTTAGTGCCCTCTTCCAGGCAGGAAATTGAATATTTGAACAGAGACAAAAGAGGTAGAAGGCACTGTCATAATAATAGTATTGATAATAGTACATAGCACTTACTTGTACCATGTTTGTACTTGGCACATCAGAATGTTAACTAATTTAATCTTAATACAGCTCCATGCAGTAGGTACTATTATTTTTTATCCCATTTTATGGGGAAGGAATCAAGGCACAGATTGATGAAATAACTTGTTTAAGGTCACATAGCTATTAAGTAGGGAAGTTGGGATGTAAATCCTGATGACATGATTCAAAATCATGCTCTTAACCAACATACCATTTCTGCAAGGGTGCAGGATTGGAAGCAAAGATGGACCAATGTAGGGGATATGGTGGGGGGTAGGACTTGCTTGGTTTGGGTGAGAGGAACATGTAGATCTGCCATTAAAGTGTATATTTACAGGCATAGACATCTAGCAGGTAGTTCAAGTTTCTAGGGAAGGGAAACCTGCTCTGGATAGATAGATAGATAGATAGATAGATAGATAGATAGATAGATATAGATAAGTGATAGATAATAGAGAGTTAGAGATAGATAATAGAGACATACATACATACATACATACATACATAGGGAGGGAGGAAGATATTTCAGTATCCTCAACTGTCATGTATTGAGCACTTACTGTATGTTAGTACTCATGCATTATCTTATTTAATCCTCACAACAGATTCCTGCGATAGGGTTGTTATTCAGAACCTTAAAAGGTAAAATAAGTAGCTCACAGTCACATGCTTACTATTATTAATAATAAATAATGGTGGTAGTATGTGAAACAGCTGGTGGACCTTTACTGCTGCATGGATGGGATCTCCCAGTGTTTCTTCCTATACTAGTTATGAAACTACTTTTCACAACCCTTCTTTACCTCCGAATTATTTTTACCCTTCAGCACGGAAGTCATCTAGAGATGTCAGTGGTTATGTAAGTCTTCACTTGTAGCCTCTCAGGCTTCTTTTCTAAGTTTACAAATGACATCTTAGTATCTCCCTTTGCTAGGGAGAGTCTCTCCCAGTGACAACCCTCTCTAAACGTGTGACCTTTGCCCTATTGTCACTATTTCGTATAGCGCCACAGTAGTTCAAATCATCTCCCTTGTCCATAAAGAACTGCACTTGTGAAGCAGAAATGACTATTAAAAAGAGTGGTACAGACCCCCTGTTGGGAGCTCTAATAGGCTCGGCCAGGGACCAGGGGACATTACTATCACATCCATATGTGTCCTCTTACAGGGTCAGCCTCACGGAAACAGGCACAATAATAGCTTCAGACAAAAGCCGGGGATGATATTGAACTCACTTTCTCAGGAGAAATCTTTCTCAGAAGGCCACCACATTCTTGATTAGGGGCAGCAAACCCAAGGGGAGGAATGGATTTCAGACTTTTTTTTTATTTCAAAGCTAGTGAAATTAATTTATATATGCCTCCAGAGCCCTTTCTTTCCCCCTAACTGGGCCTTTAGTTTGGAGACTCAACGTGAGAGCATCGTCATTATACACAAAGCCTATTCCTTTCACAAAAGCCTGTTCCTTTCGCTACAAAGGATGTAGCAGAAACTGTTATTGCTATTGTCTAAACAAGGCAAGCAAGCTAAAAGCCTTGTTACCTGAAACACGTCTCCCACCATAGTGGATTTACAAAAATTTTAAAGATAAAACAAGTGTTTTGCACCTGGGTTAAAAAGACCATTTGTTTTAAGTTTACAATGTTAGTGGTGATGGAAAGTAGAAGCCCTGGTGACATGTCCATTTCTGCGAAACACCTGAAGCAGTTCTGCAAGGGCATTTTCTACGTGGATCCAGTTTTCTTTTCGGTTGCAATGAATGTAATTTTACTTGTTGTGTGTCCAAGTTTATACTCCTGCTTTAGAGCATCTCTTCAACTTGAACGGTGTAAGTGAAATCACCCAACTGTATGGCCTCACTGGTAATATGGCTTTTAAAATATAAGCCCTTCTCCTTTATACCCCTTGTCATTAACTGGTAAATTACTAATTTATTTCCTATTAGAATTTATATAGTTTGCAGCAATTAAGAAGAAAGGCATAATTGCTGACAAACCCAGGGCACTATTTAAATTACTTCCTTGTTGACAACATATTTCTCTTTCCTCAAACTGAATGTCACTGAAATCTGATTTGTGCAGAGCCCTTGTGGACGAGCTCACTGCACCTGTCACCTGGGCGCTAGCATTCTGCTAAGGATCAATTTACATAACCTCATTTAATGGTTCATAAATCATACCCATTAAGGCCAGCTAACAGGAACCAAGGGTTCTAATTTATGCTGCCTTTCATAGCAGAAAATTGGGAGGCTGGAGCCTGTGGATAAAGAACCCAGGTCTTGCCTTTGATTGTTGATTGTGATGGTAAATGTATGGATGATGAGAACAGATTTTCACTTTATTGATTTCCTGCCAAAGCACAGCATGCTTTATTGTGAAAGGGTGCCTTTTGGCAGCAATGCTAAAAGTGGCAGTTGTTTAGGAGCCCTTTGCCAAGATGAGGTCTAAGACAATACAGAGTGGTAAATACTAAAATAATATCAAACCGAAATGTTATTCTTTAAAAGAAAAAAAAAAGACTCTCTAACCTTTCGGAAATCAGTGACCTTTCCTCCTCAGCAGCACCTCTCCCCACCCCCACCCCCACCCCCAAAAGCATGGGAAGCCAAGAATTGGAACAAGATGGTTTTATGAAATGAAAACACAATGCTTTCCATCCACTACCCTAAGGCACTTGCTGATGGAGGCTCATGCAAAATAATGCAGATGTCTAGAATCCTTCAGATAATGACATTTCAGCCAGCGTGCTCCACGAGCCAAGCTGCAGCCTCTGCTGCTCCCTCTCTCACGCACTGCTTTTCGGTTGGAAACCCGGAAACACCAGTTTTCTCTCTATTTCGTTTTTGCCCTTTCGGAAAAGATACTGTATCCAACTCTATATAGTTCTCTGCAAAATGCAATACATAAAAGGTCATCCTCTCATAAGTGCTTGGGCTGGATTTCAAAATAGCAAAAGTGGTCTCAGGATCATTTTCCAGATGAGAAACATCTCCTAAGCATGGCTGAGGCCCTTCCCTCATCTCAGTCCTGCCCTTTAATGGACATTGTATATTCTCATTTTAGCTTGTTCTCAAAATCTTTGTTAAACATGGTGATTTTTTCTGATAAAATGTAGTGCCTTTTCACCCCCTTCTCTCTTTCCTCAGGCAGAGGTCTCTGGAGCACTTCCCTTCTATTCCAGGCTGCTGGGGCTGCTGTGGACGCACGCTTGACGCAGGCTCCTCCCCGCCATCTTGGAATTCCGAACCTGCCTTGTGTAAAACTGGTTGGAGCCAGGCAAGAGAATTGAAGCAAGCTTGCAATCACTTCTGTTGGCTTTTCCATCCAACATAAAATGACTCCTGTTTTGTTACCAGCCCCTTTTCGTAAGGAAAAATCAATGGTATCTATGTCTGTTGTCTGGGATGGTTTATCTACAGTTAATTTCACAGAGCTGCTAACAGGGTGTAAGTGGACATGCACAGTGTAGGCGTACCTGGAATACTTACCTGCACTGTCCTGGTAACAGAACCCTCCTTTCCCAGGGGAACCCACTCATGTGATGAAGATGGGGTTGGCACTGCTCCCCAACTCCACCAAAGGGAGAAGCCCATAGCCCAGGCCTGGTCAATGAGAGGAGAGCCAGGCCTGGGGCCCAGTGATTGGCAGGCACCGGACACAACCCTGGGAGTTGTATGGAACTGTCAGGCAAGTTATAATCTGGTAGTAGATACAATCTGTCCAAGCAATGGAGAGAGTGACAGAGCTTTGAAGATGTCATTAAGCCCCTGATCCAGCCATGTCTGCAGTGAGATGCACCTCTGGGCTCACCGGTTTCATGATTCATAAATCCCACTTCTTGCTCTTTCTTTTTATTATTATTATTAAGCTGGGTTTCCATCACTTGTTTTAATAGTTCAACTTAGCACACAAAGGAGATTAATACACAAAAGTGTAGTGAAAAAAATAGAACTTTTTTTGTATTAGGAGCAAGAAAACCCAGGTTCTAGTCCTGAAATTGTCATTTAATTTCACTAGGTTTCAATTTTTTCATTTAAAAAAATAAAGTGCTATATTAGAGGAAGCGTAAGGCCCTTTCCAAATCTATATTTAACTCATTCATTTAGGTAATTATTCATTCATTAATTCAACAAATATTTATTGAAAGTCTACTGACTGGCATTATACTAGGCACTGGAGATACAGAAGTGAATAAAATAGAAAAAAAAGAAACTCTGCCTTCATAGAGTTTACATTCTAGTTAGAGGCAGACACATAAAGAAGTATCAAGGAAGGTATTGATATTTTAAGTAGTTTTTCACTTACATGTTACTATATAACAAAACTCCACACTTGGCAGCTTAAAACAACAAACATTGATTATTTTTCACAATTCGGTGAGTCAATCATTAGGTTAAGCTAAGCTGGGAGGCTCTTCTGCTGATCTTACCTGGGTCACCCATTTGACAGCAGTCATCTGGCAGCTTGATTGGGGGTAAGGAGTCTGAGATTAGGCTGAGCAGGTGTCCCATTTTAAATGGGATAGAAAACAACCATACTATCCCATTTTAAACAGTATGAATGGCCAGGCTCGTCTCACTGGGCTAAATTCAAGGTGTCAGTAGGCTGACCATACATACTGTTTGAAATGGGACAGTACCATTGTTTTCTGTCTCATTTTAAATGGGTCGTCTGGTCAGCCTAACTAAGGTGGCCTCACCCATGTATCTGGGGCCTTGACACAGGCCGTCTGCCAGGCCTACCCCTTGATGTGAGCTCTCATACTTCAGCATCTAGCCTAAGCTTCTATCCATGACAGTGTGAGTGCTCCAAGAGAAGAAAGGCAGAAGCTACAAAGTTTCTTGAGGCCGAGCCTCTGAAAGTCACAAATATCACTTCCACTACTTTCTGTGGGTCCAGACTAGTCACAGGAGCAACTCAGCTTCATGGAGTGGGGAAGCCAAGTCCACCTCCGGATGAGAGGAGCTGCAACATATTGTGGCCTTATTTTTCAAGCTGCCATAGGTAGGGTGGCCAGAGAAGGCCTCATTAAAAAGATAATTGTATAAAGAGCAAGCCACACATGTATCTGGGGGAAGAAAACTCTAAACATTGGAAATAAGTGTAAAGACCCTGAAGTGGAAGAAAGCGGAAACCAGGAGCAGGAAGGAGGCCAGCGAGGCTCAAGTGGGAGGAGCAAGGTGGAGAGTAGAAGCGGATGAGCTCAATGAGATAAGGGGGAGCTGGGCTTTGCCGAGGGTTTTAAGGCCTCTGATGTCTCCTCTGAGTCAAAGGAGGGACAACTGAGGGGTTTGGAGCAGAGGAGTCATAATTTGGCTTACATGGTGGATAAAGATCCCGCAAATTGCTGTGCTTTGAATAGATTAAAGGAATCAAGGGCAGAAGGGAAAAGAATATGAAATAAGCCCTGAAGGTAGTTTGGAGCCAGTGTGTGGAGGATCTAGAACGCCAAACAGTGGGTTGGTGTAGTCGTGGGATCCTCCAAATAGGGAGCCAAAATTTCTTATCCTTTGCAAGGGAAGTAAAGGAAGACAGGAAGGGGCACTCGTTTCCGTCTGTGCACTAGAGTCACTATTTCAGAAAGTTGAACTAACACATTAAAGTTTTTTTGCTTTTGGTTAGAATTACTTACTGCCTTTTCCTTAGGTTTTCCGAAAACCTCGGTTAGATTATATTGATATAAGAAGCTTCACCTGAACGCACGGGCACCGCGGGCATTCTGGGGCCTGTGAGCAGGGTAAGTCGCTCTGGTGCCAGACCTGCGGGCCAGGCAGTCACTGCAGAGGGACCTGTGAGAGTGGCAACCACAGTTATGGGATATCTAGTAACAAACAGTGCTAATTCCACTTTCTTAAATCCAGTGCCTTTTCTCATTATAGATGATTGATTTAAAAATATTACTGTGCAACCCTGATCATTGGTTATTGATGAAAGCTTGCCATGAAAACTTGACTCAATATTGAAGTGGAAGTTGTGCCAACACTTACTAAATGCTATTTGGTTGGTACGCAGGAGCTTTCAAAACATGGTATCATAGGCAAGGTATATGTTGGTTGCTTTTAGTTTATAAGTAACAATGGAAGATATAGGTCTTTTATTGTAATTCTTTTTGGACCTGGATGAGGCATAAGTTATACATAATAATGTCCCATATTTCTGACTTTTTAGTTGTTATAGTTTTGGTATCATAGGGCAGAAAAGTGGGGAAAAAATAGTTTCCCTGTTTTTAATTTTAAATTTTTCTATAACCTATTTCTTAGTCATTAATGTGGTAGAATTATTTTTCAAGCTACTAAAACCTGCAAAGGTCATAAATATCCAACAAATAGAGATTAGTTTATGTATCACGGAACACCTATAAATGAAATACTACATAGCCATCAAAGTTTATTGAGTGAACAAATGTAAATTGTAAAACCACAGACATGACATGATTTTCTAAAATGTGTGTGTGTATCTGTGAGTGAATGTATATATGTGCTTAGGAAAAAAACAGGAAGAACCTGAAAAATTGTTAAGTAGTTATTTCTAGGTGGCGAAATATAAGGACTTTATTCTAAAAATGTATCTGTATTTTATATTTATATATAATTAGCATGTGTTGTTTTTACTGCTTGACATGAGAGTTGAAGGAGACAGAAATATGGCGAAGTTAATTTTCACACCAGACATCTTAACTCGCTCATCAGGCAAAATGGGTTTTAGTGAAAGGTGGCCTGAGATCCTTCCAAGGGTTCCTTCAACTGTTGTGTCTGTCAGGGATTTGAGGGATGCCCTTTGGCCATCCTGGGTCTCAGACTGAACATTTGAAAAAAATTTTTTTTATTTTTCAGTTACAGTTGACATTCAGTATTACATTAGTTTCAAGTATAGACTGATCATTTTTTCATGGAACATCCATTAACATCACCAAGGACTGGGGTTCCTAGAAATCCAATTTGTCGTACCTAATGTAGACATTTTCCAACTTATAAATCACAGCCATCATTAGGAGCTTTCTAGAAAGTACTTTTCACAACGACTGATTAAATACATTGGAGTGGGTAGGCAAGGACTGACAGAGGTGAAGGAGGTGAAGACTTGTTAATGGAAATTATCATTGAGCAGCTTGGGAAATAGAAACTTTTTTTTTTTAATTCATTTTTATTGTTAGACTTATTGGGGTGACATCTGTTAGCAAGGATTACATAGGTTTCAGGCTTACAGTTCTAAGAAACTTTTTTTTGTTTTTGTTCTTACATCAGGTGTGACATCATGTCAATAAAAGAGATTTAGTTGCATCTGCTAGATTGTACTCTTTAAAACTTTTGAGAAGGATTTATAATAATAATAATAACTTCCCTTTCACTTTTGCAATAGAAGCACATTCTTAGATTTAGATTTAGATTTATTGATGGCCCTCTTTAGAAATGACCTTATTCTCTTATTATCTGCCAAATCTTGGGAGTGTAGTTATGGGTTGTGAGTCAAGGAGCTAAAGAAGCACCTATAGGTCTCAGGAGTTGAGTCACATTTCAGGAACAATGCAGAAATAAGCTGCATATGATTTATCTTTACTCTTGTGGCTTTCACTTAGAGCATTAGCACTGTTTGATATTATCAAATAAATAACATTATATATTGGTACAGATATTATTTCATTAATGTTAGCTTTTCTTAATCATGGAAAATGCATTCTTTCTCTTTAGGGAAGGGTTTTTAGTCAACTGATCTTGTGAGAATGTAGAGGCTTAAGAACACTGAGTTATCTGTTTCTTCTTTTAAATGAAAGCAACCCTGATATCATTTAGCAGTTGGATTATATGAAAAATCCCAACACAGCATAGCTCTTCTATTGAAATTGGATTGATTCCTTTAGAGACCATCTGATCTCAACAGCAGCCTGCAAAAAATCCTCTGGACCTTGAAAGAAACTAAAATTAATGGATTTTTTAAAAATCTAAGCTCTTAGTTTTTTCAACAAGAAAATATCCCTTCTCCTAGTAATTTGCGTCTAAAAACAAAAATGAAAGTGTGCGTGTCTGTACATACAAAAAAACCTAATACTTCACTCTTGTGCTGAACTTTTTGATTCCTCTATTTACTAAAGAGAATTACCATATTTCAAAGATGCTAAAATTTTCTTTTAACCATCTCTTCAACCTATAAACCCAAAGTTCTCCAAATTGCATATACTTTTAAAAAAATGTGTATAGTTTTTTAAAAAGTAATTATAATGTACCTCCCATGCTTATGATGTGCAGAAATTCATTAGACACTCTTTTAACTCTATGCTAAAGTTCTAAACTGGAATATATATGTCCTTCCCTTGAAGGACAACTTGAAGCCAAAACATGAAATTTTGAAACATTTACAATAAAGAGTATTGTGATAATGATTCAAGTTATAAAATGATTCATTATTTGGCTTTTTAAATTAATGACAATGTTTTTTAAATTAAAGCAATTTAATTTAAAAACATGTACTTTTTAAAAATACAAGTATTGTATGAAACACGATTTCCCAAATCTTAGTCTTTTTTAAAACACATTTTTTGCAGTATCTGCCCATCAGTTATTATTTTGTTTATGGTTTTCTTTAAAAGGATTTTCAACCAAGTCACTTTCATTAATTTTTTTATCTTAAGACTCATCCTAAGAAATAATATTCATACTATTATGGGTTTGATATGCTGTTCATTGATTTTTCTGCTACAAAATAAAGTTGTAACCATTAAAAAAATATTTCTATTCATATACCTTCAAAAAAAGTGGTAAATATATTTCAGTTTGGGAATACTAGCATCAGGAAGGCGTTACTGTTTTTCTGTGGTGGTTAATTTTATGCATAAACTTGACTGGGCTAAGGGATGCCCAGATAACCAGTAAAACATTATTTCTGGGTGTATATGTGATGGTGTTTCTGGAAGAGATTAGCATTTGGATCAGTAGTCTGAGTAAAGAAGATCTGCCTGTATTGATGAGGCATCACCCAATCCCTTGGAGACCTGATTAGAACAGAAAGGGAGGGAAAAGGTGAATTCTTTCTTTTCTTGAACTGAGATAACCATCTTCTCCTGCTCTCAGACACTGAACATCAGCCCCCTGGTTCTCCGGTCTTTGGGCTCAGAATGAATTATAGCGCCAGGTTCTCCAGCTTGCAGATGACAGATTGTGGGATTTCTCTTAGACTTCGTAGCTGCATGGGCCAATCTTATCATAAATAGATAGATAACAGATAGATGGATGGATAGATAGATAGATAGATAGATAGAAACCCTATTGGTTCTGTTTCTCTGGAGAGCACTAATACAATCTCATTGCCATTTTTTAAGTGTCATATGAGTCTTCTTATTTGCAGATGGCGTCTGTGGATAGTAAACCTTGTCTTCTACTTTCTACCATTACACTCAGGGCTGTAGTTCAGTCCACAGTCTCCTAGGCTGAGGGCCCACACGGAGTTCTTGGTATAAAGGAGGGGCCGTATTTCCCAGCATTCCCAGAGTGGGCTGTGCGTACCCTCAGGAGCTCTCTCCCTGCACCTTCTCACTGCCAGGGTAGGGATTCCCACTCATTTGGACCGGTGCCTCATTTCTTATGGTGATTTTGGGTGTCTGAGACCTAAGATAGAAAACTTGAGTGGCCTTTTTTTCCAGGTCTCTGTAACTACCTTGTATTTCTTTTAAAATAGATTAAACTAATGTGGCAGTGTGTGTGAAAAGCCTTAAAAATGCATGTCCTTTGACCTAGCAGTTCTACTTCTAAGACTCTATTGTAGAAAATAATCAGAGATTTGGACAAAGAGTAATTTATAAGGATGTTAATTATAATATTGTTATGATAATAAACATAAGGAATGTGAGAAGCAATCTAAATTATAGGAGATTGATTAAAGTGTTATGCATACATACGATGGAATATTATGAAGATATTTAAGAAATTATGTTATAAGACTTACAAAAATATTCATGACATAAGTAAGTGAAAGAAGTAAAGGGGATATACAAGAACACTGTACTTTTCACTTATTTTGCTGTAAACCTAAAGCCACTCTAAAAAATAAAGTATGGTAGACTCTTCACTAACCAGAACTCAAGCAACCAGCACTCTCAAGCAACCGGCAAAAAAAAGATCGAAGAAATAATACTTTAAAAACTAAAATATTAATAAAATCAATTTTTAGTGAAAATTGTGAATTGTGGAAAAATGAAGGTTTGCAGAGGAGGGAAAGAGCGATGGCAATCCGTGTGAGGTGGGGAAGGTATCCCGGCAGAGAGCTACTGCAGCATGTGAAACTGTACTCTTGCAGAACAGAAACCCTTCCTCACTTCTCAGCATGCACATCCTGCAGAACCTGACTTGGCACGAGAGCCACGAGGCCTCAAAGCAAGCGGATATTCATTCATTTTTTGAGAAAGCTGCACACAACTTTGTCAGTACAGCATCACCTATGATGCAGATCCAAAACCATCCACGTCCACTTCTGATCCTGTCCCAGCTCATCGTCAGATCCTGCTGATCCTGATGCGATGTCCACCCAGTAAACTCCCTACCCCTACTGTAACAATTTTAGGTGTGTATATGTGTGTTTTTTTCTAAGTTACCTGAAGTTAAAAAAATTACGTTAGTGAAGTTCATTAAGTAAAAATGTTTATAGACTGCCATGTAACTAAAAATTGTCCACTGTATTCACAAAGCTGTTTTTATAATAAATCTGTGTTACATTAAGTTGTTTGTCTTTATTTATCTTAATTTGCTTTTAATTACTGTATTTCAATATTAATATAAAAGCAACACAGAATTTATGGGGTATAGTATTATATTGTTAGCCCTATTTTTAATAGTAACTCTCAAGTAACCAGAAACTACATTTATCCAGCATCTACCAATCCCCATGGGTGCCAGTTAACTGAGAGGCTATGTTAATTTTTTAACACTATGTAAGCTAAAATAAACAAACAAATAAATGTTACAAAGCAGTATGTTTTTTATGATCCTTATTTATAAAACCAAAAGACTATATACCAAAATATTTTTGGTTTTTCTCTTTTGCTAATTTTCTTTTGTATACATTTCAATGTTCTCCAAATTTCCAAATGATAAACATATAGTAATTTTTAAATCAAAAGAAGAAAATTAAACAAACAGCATGTGTTATTTAAAAAATAACTACAGTGAGGTATGTTTGAATAGATTAAAGCCCTAAGTAGCTCAGAAGTAGTCAAGGCTACAAGAACCAGATAGAAAACTAGCACTCGGTAGTCTTGCCCCTGAACTTTGTACAATTTTTTGAGGGGAAAAAATTTGGGAGAACAGGCTATTATTATTTTCAGAGAAATTCTTCAGAATGTCAGACTACTTTAAAGACCTGGACTCTTTTTCAGCTCACCTCATGCCTTTTGCAATACCTTAACCTCTTCTATCCTATACTGTAGTGGTCTTTCAGAAGGTCCATTGGTCTCTTAAAAGAGGTTGTCTCGGGCAGCAAGGGCAAATGGAGAGCTAGGAGCCCACAAGCAGAAGTCTTCTTACAGGCTTGTCCTGGGCTTAAGGGAGAGATTCCAGTTTCCTTCTACTATGCTCTAACCAATTCCCCTGAGAAGGAAAGGCCAGGGTTCTTGGAAGAAGCTCTGCTTAGGAAATTTTGATGGAGAATTCTCCATACTGATTTGGAAATGTCTCCAGTGCATCTTGTTAAGGAAGAAAAGGAAGGATCAGAGTAACATACAGCATGCTATATGTTAGTTAAGAAAGGGAAGACAAAACATAAATATATATATATGTGCTTATATTTTCCTAAAGAAACATTGGAAGGATATATAAAAAACTAATTAGATAACATCATTTTTATTTTTAAACTATGTGACTATATTATCTACTCAAAAATCAATACAGTCCATCCAGAAATTAAGAGAAAAATAAGAAGACCATCTTTTGACGAAGATGGGGGACAGGAGGCAGGGAGACTTGCAGGTAGCACATATCAGTCATTTTCATCACAAGGTGGGGAAATCACCACACAGCTCTTTTGGTTAGGATGTGGCCACTTAAGGTCTGGAAGTCAACCTCAAAGTTTGATGAGAACTTATTTAGTATCTTCCCAGGTTCTGATCCCAGCCAGGAATTTTGACCCAGAGCTACTCCATCATTAGTGGGACTCAAGAAGACATTTAGTATCTGGAATACAGGCTACTGACCTGTAGCTCTGGGATGCATACACTCTGGGGCCTGTGTGAAGCAGAACATACCAATAGCTGGGCCCAGGGTACAGGGCAGTTCTAGATTAAATGGCCATGACCTGTAGCTTTCCCTGCTAATTCAACAGCCCCTGAGGGACTGTTATCCACAGGTGGAATTACCCACCTGGGAAGGATTGGGCCAGTCATGGAGCCGGGTACAGAAAATACAGATAGGTGCATATAAAGGATAAAAAAGTGAGTGTATGGAGGAAGAAGGATAGAGGGAGAATGATTAACTACATGCCAGAAGCAACAGAAAGGGTTCTGCCTCTTTGTTCACTAATCTAGACATGGACAGGTCAGGTCAGAGGCCATGAAATTTTAGAGATAGAAGGACATGAGAAATAAATCAGTGGAACTGCTTTAATCTACAAACAAGGACTGAGTATAAAAGTTCCATGTGGTAGGTGGGAGAGGGTACATATAGGCACATGGATAGAACATGTATGTGTTATCTGCTCACACAAAGACGCACCTTGGAATGGTTTTCTACTTCTCAGGCAATTTAATTTACATTCAGTTTCCTCTAAAATGTTGTTATTAGCTCATGCTCATTGCTAAAATGAGTCATGCACATCAGGCTTTTATGTGTATTTATTATTTTGAAGCAACTGTCAAATACTGTAGAAATGTTTTCATTTACCTCTAGAATTTGGCAAAAAAAAAAAAAAATCCAATGGTGACTGGAACCAGTAATGACTATTTTCTATTTTCTTTTCCCTAAGTAATTGACCATTAATTATAATATCAATAGGCAGTGGGTAAGGAAAGCAGACCCACATTAGGGCTACATTTCATTTGTAACTGTTTTGTATATATCATAAATCTCTAATATTGGGCTATTGTCACCCATGATGAATTATTGTAAGCATGTCAGCACATGGTGGAAGTCAAGTACATTCAAATACTACTCAGTCAGAATTGAATTTGGCATGATAGTCTCATAAAAGGGGGCTCAATTGAGAGTTTCCACTTGCCTGCTCTAAACTTGTCACTTGTAGGTGCTAAAGAGCTTGTTGTGTTGGTTTAATTAGTCAACAAATCGGTCCTTACTTGATTGCGTGGTCGTATCACATATGTTAACACTTCAGTGTTTGATGGAGATATTAACAAGTGACAAGAGTCTCTTGGTCTGTGGACTTTGAAGAAGAGAAGCTCTTCTATATTATTTCATTTGGCCCTGCCAATATTTATTAGATCATGCAGCCTGCAGGCTGCCAGTAAAAGAAAGACAACACAAACATTTTTCAGGGTTATGCTCATCTGTATCCCAAAGAAGGGTCACTGAACAATCGATGGGAGAAGAGCATAAGTAAGATAAGTGTTTTCTTCCACAGCTTACAAATTCATTATTTGATACAGTTTGCTGCAGACCTCCTTTGAGCTTTTTCACTTAAAGATAATTTATGACAAGAACAGAGAGGTTCTTGAAAATGCTATAGCAACTGAAGCTGAATGATACCACGCTGGTACAAGACGCCCAGTCACCAGAGGCTGGGAAAGAGGAAGTTTGCATTTGTATGAAGAACTGCATTAGTTAGCTCATCCATGGAGGGTAAAATTCTCATATTAATAGTCAATAAGAGTTTTGAGAAAAAATTCAATAACCAAAATGATTGTTCTCAGGAGCGGGGATGGAAGATAAAAAGTTGAAAATTTGCTAAAGACCCGTCTATTCACTCTTTCTATAGCAGAACAAACAAAAGAGCCATGCTTACTTTGAAGGACGGGCGTCATTGGTTCTGTCACTATGCTTTTATCTGTGCATTAGCGAGAATCAGGTCTCCGTACCATATCCGGGGATCATATAAAGCACATGAACCAGAGCCATCAGATAGTCCATTTTGATCAGACATTGCTTTGCAAAAATAAACATTTAAGAGATTACTAACAATTAAAGAATTGCCAGCAGTGACTTACTTAACCAGTAAATATGGCAGGATAGAAAATATGAGTGAAGGATTTTTCTGTCAACACTCGCCAGTGGGAAGTTTTAAAATCCAACTTATTTCTATCTGTCTTGGGAAGCTGCCTGAAAACCCAAAGGATCCTCTCTCTTTGCCACGCAAAGGATAACATTTGCTATTCCTCTCTTTAGAAGAGCTCACGTCTATTTATTCGTTATTTCATTATGTAGCAGTCACCGGAGTGTTGGTTGGAGATCAGCACTTACCCCTTTCGCAACTACCACCCTGTGGCCCCACGGGCCTGGCCTAAGCTGTCACCCACCCGACGGCTGACAGTTGTGTCGGCGCTATGACAAAACACGGGAAGGACCTGCACATGAATAGCTGAGATGCCAGTGTCTTTACACAAACATTCTCTGCGTACACAAACTTGGGAAGCATAAATACTCATGGGTTATGGGAGATTTTATTTAAATAATAAAAAATATGCTTCACATAATTGTAGCATCTTCCCTCTTAAGGCTACTTCATTTTTAGCCACGCCCTGGGGTTGGAGCAGCTGCGGGGTCTGTGATAAAGCCTCTCCCACTCTAAGTGTGGCGTAGAGTTGCAAAGGAGAAACACACTCTTTCCTGTTTACTTTCACCTCAGCTTTTGCTGAGCCTAAGTGCCAAACTAAATCACCTTTAGGAGATGATCAAACTTCATAACTTCCTCATCCCATCCCCCCACCACCATAAATGCTTTTTCATGAGAGTTACAAATGAACTCTCAGAATTAGCCAGTTGGGTTTTACTGGGAAGCAGGCCTTCAATGAATGCTCGTTGATTAATTGATTGATTGACGAGAGTAAATTATGAGTGTTAGTCTCACCAACAGAAACAGAAAATAATTTGACTGAGTGACAGCGTCAATAGTGAAAGGTTAAAGCAGACAAGATGCGGGGCATGGTGGGGTAGCACAAATTTATATCAAGTATGTGAAAGCTTGGGCAGAATGTTTTCTTTCGAGAAGTAGGGGATGGGAAATGGCCGGTTGGCCTGCAAAAGATATGAGTACCCCCCAGTGCAAGAATTTTCCTGCACTGAGCTCTAAAGAAAAAAAAGAAGAAAGGCAAAGGATGCAGAGAATGAAAAGGCATTTGATGTGAGGTGAAGAGGGAGGATTAGGGGGAGGGGTGGGGGAGTAGTGACTTCATTTAAGTCTCAAACTCCGAGCGCTTCCAGGATTTTGCCATTACCCCGACGCTATAAAGAACATGCTTATACATACAGCTTTGTGTGCCTTTGAGAGTCATTGGGAGGGACGGAAATAGGGGGATCTTCCTATTTACTGTTCGTAATTCTGTAATGTTGGAATTTCATACGGTCAACATGGATTTGTTTTATCGTCAGTAGAAAACAATTCAGGAACATTAAATTAAAAAAAAAAAACGAACAATTCTTAGAGCTGTGACTCTTCTCAAGGAGAAGAAAATGGAAACATCAGGTTACCAGGTATAGCAACTTAATCACAAGTTGTGACTATTAAAATTGTTTTTAGTTCATTTGGGAATATTTACTTTAGCTTCCAGAAATGATTTGATCTCTTGAAGCATATCCGCTTTCAAAAAAAGTTTGTAATCTCCTTCAGTTCTGAGAGATTGTTGTTTGCCACCTCAAAGACAAAACCGTTTCCCCCCAAACTGGTGGAAAAATCTATGCCAGTTACTGTCCCAGCCCCATGCCTCCGAAGGGTGGGAAACTGTTCTTAAGTGAAATGGGCTCACAGAAAGCAGATTTGTGCTCCCTGAGGCCAGGGGGAGGGGACCCACTGCAAAAGGGGTAGATGGCAATAATTGGGGTGATGTTCTGTATCTTGATTGGAGTGGTAGTTACATGACTGTGTACATTTGTCAAAATCCATCAAATGTATGCTTAAAATAGGTAAATTTTACTGAATATATATCCAACCTCAATTAAGCTATTTGTTAGGTAGCTTTAAAAATAAAGTGAAATAGTACTTTCTTGGGCAATCGTTTATAAGAATATTCCAAATTCTAGAAGGATCAGGTGGATTCTGTTTTCAAAAATCCTAGAACTAATACCAAGAGATGTGATAGAGTGAACAACTTAAAGGACCTCATATACTTAAATGCTATTTTTACCTACTTGAAGCTCACATAAAAAGTAGAAAAGAAATACATTTTTTAATTATAGATTTTTATTCAATAATTTTTGTAGTTTTTTTTCTCCTTAATTTCTTTTTTGGGGATATCCTCATTCTGGTATTGATATTTGTATTAAGACAAATATCCACCCATTCATTAAAAGTTTCTCTCATATAAAGGAATTCAAGTTTTTTGGGGTTTTTTTTTTTCTTTTTCTTTTTTTTTTTTTTGTGATTGGTGCTATACTCACAGACAGACAGAAATAAGCTGCCATTCTTCCATTTGATAGCCAGACGCTGCCAGTTGTAGCCAGGGCAGTCATGCTGTTAAATTAGGTCTAATGAAGGAGTAATTGCTTTAGATATAGTGAACCATTTCAAAGAAAACAAGGATTCTAATTGATTTGCAATTTGTTTGGCACATTACATTGTCTGCGACTATTGATTAGTCTTCTGGATTTCACACTGCATGTGTTTCCCTTTATTAAGGGAATAACAGGTTACTGATTACTTTCTTTCTGGGTTTAATGTAGCAGTTAATGTCTACTTTGTTCTTGTGTCATGTCACAGGCGAGGAAGGAATAATGGGCAAGTGGGTGGCCCTTTGCTAAGCAACTTCCCTGCTGCTCTGAGCTGTGTGCTCTGAGACAGGCTGAAAAGCAGATCAAGAGAAAGGGTTAGAATAGCAGGACTCACAAGTTACGGCCTGAGTCAGGCTAGACTCCGCTCGAAACTTGGCTTTCCCCTCCCAGTCAAAGCAGAGCATGGGACAAAGCAGCTGGTGGTAGATTTGTTCTTGTATCCTTCGATTATTTGTAGACAGGATATGAATCTATGCCCATTGTTTTGTTTAATAAGTATGCATCCTAAATGGGTGCAGGAAAAGAATATTGGAGGTCGAGGCCTTTTGGTTCATTTAACCCTTCAGAAAGTGACATTTTGTTGGCACCTGAGAAGCACTTGTTGCTGAGGTGTCGATATGATCATCAAAATGGCTCTTATGTTTATACCAACTGCAGGGGAGGGAGAAAAAGTTCTCAGGGTTGCAGTCATTTCATTGCCCTCAAAGCACAGCAGGAATTATTAGCTTACCCTGGCGCGCCCCTTTGTTTTCCTAGGGCTTTGCTCCTCCAGCAGATACTCATTTAAGGCAAATCCACTGCTTTCTGAAATGTGTTTTGCAATGGTGCACAGAACAGGCACTCACTCAGCGGATCTAATCCTTTCAGGGCGCAGCTTGTTAATGTAGCAAACTGCTGAAAATGGGAAATGGATTGTTTAATGAGACCGGTCCCTTCGTAGTGTTATTCTCTCAGTCCAACTCCCAGGCTTATTCAAGTCCCCCACCCCCACCCCTAGCTCCAAAGAGGGATCAGGCACCCCCACTTCCCACCCAGCAAGCAGTCCCCCACCTGTAGGCCCCTTGCCTCCCACAATCTTCCCAGAGCCCTTGGAAGCTCCTAAACAACAAAGGGGTGCGGGCAGGGAAAGGTTGCCTTTTCTCTGCATCAGTCACCTCCTTCTGGTTTAGACCAGACTCTATCATTTTCCGAGCTCAGAACCTCACCAACAAGGTTGTAGAGAGGAGTTGCATTCAAAGTAACGAATGCTCAGGGATTGCATCTAAACTTACCAAATGAACACAATTTTGCTATACTACCCAACATATGTGTATACTGAATATTTTTATTTCATGCGTATTGGGTTTATAATGATCCCAACTGCAGAGAGTTTGAAAATGGAGCCAAGCAGTGAGGGTAAACTTAGGCTGTGGTCTTAACTCTTTTTCTTTTACCAGTTTTATTGTTGTGGGTCTTCCTAAAGCCTCTGTACTTCTCCAGAAATCACACTTCCTCAAAAAAAGAAAGAACAAAAACGAAACAAAACAAAATAAAACTCTAAGCAGGTAAAATTCAGGTTAAGAGGCAATATTAAAGGCGACTTGGAAGTCACGACAGGGCAGTCTGAGAGGAGAAAATGAAGGTAGTTCTGCCCATTTTGCTTTGGAGATGGTTGTTTGGGAAAGTAAATGATGTATCCATGACCTCAGGTCTGAGTTCTTAACTTTCTCTGGTATGTGCCAAGGAATTCTTGGGCAAGCCTATGGACCTCTTCTCAGAATGTTTTTAAATGCATAAAATCAAATATTCAGGATTATAAGGAAAATCAACTACATTAAAATAAAGTTATCAAAATATTAAAAGGCACATTTATGCATGGTAATTCTTTATTAGTATTTATCAATGTTAATACATTGCTTTAAATAATAAGATCTATGGAGAGGTCTAGCAACTCCTACAATTTTGAAGTAATAATGAGTCATTACAATTTGAATATCTGTAATAACTTTAATGTACCAGTGCTTCCTCAGGTGCCCAGCAGCGTGTCATTGCAGCTCTAGGGAGGGGAAAGAGGAGAAATGAGCATTGCAGGTGGCCAGCTGGTGGTGCCCCGGATCTGACCCCACCACGCACGTGATTTTGCTGAATTTCATGGAGCATAGATTTCCTACATGCCTTGTGAGACTTTTGCTCCTCCCTGTGTCTCCCCACCTCTAAAACTCACGTCTATATAGGTCAAGGCCATACACCACAGATACATGGAGTGAGGAAAGACCCTGGCAGAAGCAACATAGAGCAAGCACATAAATTGTGTCTCTTTGCATTATGTGAGTATGATTACAAAACATAAAATTCAATAAATAAAATCCTTCTGGGATCCGGTAAGATGTAAAAGTAACGAAGTAAAGATATCATCAAGGAAAACTTTGCTCGTATTTAGTTAATTAGGGTAGCCAGATTTGGTAAATAAAAATACAAATATTGCTTGGAACGTACTTACACTAAAAATTATTTCTTGTTTTCCTGAAATTCAGGTTTAACTGGTTGTTCTGTATTTTATCTGGAAATCCTAAATTAGCATATTGTATAAGGCAAGTAAATCCAGATATAGATTATAATAAAGTGATGTGACAGAATTTTTGTTTTACTGGTCAAATAATTTGATCTAAACTCAGAAGGGACACATTTTTGGTGATTTGTTTTAAAACCAAATAGGACTTTTCAAGATTGAAAGGGGAATAAAGCGATGAAGAGTTGAGAGACAAGGAGGAGAAAGGAGATGAGTGAGAACGCAGGAGGGAGGACAGCGGGAGACAAACACAGAAAGTTGTCCAGGAGGAGACTCCAGGGCACGTTGGCTCGTTGTGGTGGGATCTTAGTGACGTCTTCCTCTCTCTGGCCCAGCACTCTGCCCTGACTCGTTTGAAATGGATGGAGATAATGTTGCTTGGGCTTCCCCTGTAATTCTCCCATGACCTGAAGGAACCAAGGCCCAGGGAGGTTAAGCAATTTGTGGGAAGTGGCAGAGCTGGGGTTCCCATCAAGGGCTGACATACTGAAGACATGCTTGCCACCATACCTCACTGCCTCTGCAGCAGTTAGTACTCCAGGATTTGCTTCTCCCTGCTCCTCGCATTGCCACCTCTCCTGTTTGCTACAGAGGACTGAAATTGTCAGGGCCCATATGTCTGAGTTGTGTGTCAGAAACTATGAAGGCCACACTATCCAGGGGCCATTCCATTGTCCATGGAAGAGCAATCAAATCAATCAGCTGGAAAACTCACTTCCTAGCAAGGAAAAGACAAGCTCAGTTTAATTCTTTATTAACAACAACAACAACAAAGTGAAGCCCCATCAGGACAGCATTTCCCAGCTTTTCCTTTGCTCCTAGGTCGTGGGAATTTAGACTTGGAGTTTTCAAATTGAGGAGGGAAGGTTCAGTTCCCAATAGCTGTCTGGGGACCCATGTGCTCTGAAATGGCTTATCTCGCCCATACGAGCACTATAGGTTAGAAATGTCTGGGGTACCACCTTCTAGAGGCCCGAAGATGAGGAGCCCTTACAGCAAGGGAAAGAGTTATTTTATTAATTCTTTTTTTTTTAATGCCCCAGAGCATAAAAAGACAACCACAAGTGAACTTCAGACACTCTTCGGTATAAATCACTTGAGATGGGGATGCTGTGTCAGCCCTGCCAGGAGACTGCCATCCTCTCCAGAGAATGTGCCTGTGTTTAAGGCTGTTCCCAGAAAAAGCTTCCCTGAGTGAAGTCTCAACCATCAGACTGACTCTTCTAAACCTGGGATCTCATCACCTCATGTTGATGTTCAGATATTTCCCCCCTTTGTAGAGTTATTTTCTTTTGCTTTATCTCAAGTGGCATCAAAGGTTATTTATATTTTGAACTCTATTGAAAAGAGGATTATACCAGGACATTTAATTTTAGTTAAAAAATATAGAAATTACTCCCATGTATGAAAAGCACTGCTTTAAAATGAAACAAAATAGTTCACTTCTCACTGTCACAGCAGTAGCACTGGTAAGTACTTCTAAATTGCTCCACTTTGCTATTGTCTGAGGTCCTTGATAAGCATTCTGCATTTTAAGCTTTATCTATTTCTCATCATTAAAAAGCTCATTAGTTAGTCAGTGTACTGGTACTTTCTTTACAGTTCATAAATTTAGATTATAACCTTGTGTCCTTTAAATAGTGCCACTCATTAAATCATATAAAACACTAGTGTGGAGACGTTTAATGATGAGATTTAAAATTAGATCTCTGCACTTAGAATTCTTAAATAAAATACCCTGACTGCCTAAAATTTTTAAAGGGAGATGTAAAATGGATCGCATTTTATTGTGTGATAGGACTCTGCTTCTCACTGAACTATTGCAGAGATTAGGTTAGGTAGCCTGTGATCGATGAGATAATGCATCCAAGCTTAAATTTTAATACCAAGTTCTCTTCTTAATTTAAGGTAAGTAATATTTCTTGTTTGCACAGTGGTCAAATTTTGCAGTGGTGTCCATTCTATTACGGCTTCATTGTGAAGTTAATGCGTCTTCATTTGTACACTATTTGGAAAATCTATATATTAGAAGAAGCCCATCAGTCACAGACTGAAAAACCATGGGTCAGAGAGGAACCCAATGACCTCATTGACCTTGATTCCACACCCAGGTGACCTCCAGATGTGCAAGACCTTTCTAAGAATATGGCACAGTGCTAAGTATCTTGTGCTCACGGTAGTAATTGGGAAGAAGAGTAGACAGTGGCAAAGAGTGTTTTGGACAAGTGGAATCCATAGACAAGACATTGTTCTGTCACCCAGCTTAAACCAAGGAGCAAATTCAGCCTTATCAATCTACGTTCTAAATGGAAGCAGAGGAAACTAAGCTCCCATGGAAACTGGGATCGACACCAAAGGAAAAAGAATCAAGAGAGCAAGCATTTCTGAGGGTCTCTAACACACACACACATGCACACACACACATATGTGCATGCACGCACACACACGCACACACACATGTGCACGCACGCACACGCACACATGCGCGCGCGCACGTGCACGCACGAGCACACACGCACGCACACACTTATGCGCACGCACGCACATGCACGCACGCACACACGCGCACACACACATACTTTCCTCTGTGTTCTTTTTCCTTCTGTTTGATATTTTGCTCTGGACTGGATACCATTGGTCCAAATGGACCCATAATACATTTGTTCTGCCATCTTTCCCTCACGTGACCAACCAAACTTCTGATGCCACCCTGTGTGTTCTAAAAGGGAACTGCCTCCTGGCGTCGAGGCTGAGACAATGAAGCCAAAGGATGAGGCAGAGCAGCTTGGAGGTGTGGGGGCAGAGGTGGGAGTGTTCTGGTTGCATACCCGTGGGGCATGGCATTCCCCAACCAAATGCTGTTGGCTGGGCATAACTGGGGATAACATTTCTTACGCCGGAGAGCTTTAGGAATTAGTTTTGTGTTATGTGCTGCACTTGATTGGTAGGTAAGTGAAGTAAGTTTTACATGAATAAACATGACTCTTTATTGTCCCACTTACAAAAACTACCCAGAACGAGGAGAGCAGACCTTTCCCTGGCTCCTTAGCACCTGTCCTTCCATTTCCTTTATAGTGACAATTTCCCTTTTCTCAATCACCCCTGACCACGAAGTCGTATTTGGTTTAATGATTTTTATTCATTCCAGTTTGTCTTTGAGAATCTTCTATTCCCCTGACCTGGGGTTGCATGGCCCCTGGCCATGTAAGAAGTGTATATGGTTCACTATTTCCTAAATCCCAGCCTCTCCCTCTCCGCTGCCCACTCCACCACCTTCCCTGCTCATACCTCCCCCTGCCACCAACTTGCTCATTTCTCTCCACCCCCATGTTGTGAACAGGTAGCCCAAACTGACCAGTATCAGAAAACCAATTCAGGAATTCTAGGTTCTATTCCCAGCTCTACCTGGCCTACTTTGGGAACCCAAACTATTTTCCCACACAATGCATCTTGGCATCTATAAATCACCAAAAGAATGACCAGAATACTGAATACTAGTGAGAAGCCAGCAGTGAAGAAGCCGTGCCAGGTTATGGAGATGGAAGGCCGTGTGTGTGCTCTAAGCCAAGGTACTTCCTCTCTGCAACCCACATTTGTTCTCATGGGAGATATGGAAACTCCTCTGCTGAGATGTCTTCTTGCTGAAACATGTTTTTCCTTAAATGTATTGCCCAGATTTGTTGCCATCATTCTGATTACCTCGCCTCACCACTGGAGAGTGTTAGCCTTTCGTAAACTTCACCCACACATACTGGCCTCAGCCTCTTGACCTGAGGCAAACACCTGGAGATTTTAGCAAAGTATTTTTAAGCTTTACCTCCATGCTTCCCAAAATTTCTCAGTCCATTGTTTTTTAAGCACCTTAGCTTGTGTGGATGACTCACTTTACACAATGGATATACTGTTGGAGATGGACAATACGTATTTTGTGGATAGAATTCTGTTTTGAATAGTACATAAAGGGGATTCCAAATTGATAACCCATCTGATGAACTATTTTATAAATCAAAGAATCTAACATACTGCTATTTCAAAGAGTACACTTTCTTAAGACAAGGCGCATCTCAATATCCCCATTTCTTTTACCACTTGGCAAGGAGCATCAGAGATTGTGAGGTCTCAGCTTAGTGAAACTCAATAGAACTTTGTGCCCTGAATGTCCGACTCCTGGCTGCCTAACTCTCCTGAGCAGATTCAGCTGATTCCAGTTCCCTCCCACGCAAAACAGCAGACTATGTCGCTGTGTTTTACCACCACGGATCTGGCTCCAGCCTCTGCCATACCTCACTTCCCTGACCTCTCCTGCTCGACCTGCCTCCGCTCAGCCTCTGCAGCCTGCAACCAGCCCCAAGGTCTCATTCCCGGGGCTTATGAAGCCTTTCTGAGCCCTGACATTGGGCTCACACTAATACAGGGACAAGGTCTCAGCACTTAGGAATCTAGCACTTTGCCTCCCCCCTCACTATATTTTACAAGTCAGGGCTACAATGGGCGGTATTTCTTCGTACAGCTTGGTTACTGTGGACAGCAGTCCGTGTCATTTATTCACACAGTAAGCCCGGGTGCCACAGCCCAAGATTGTAATAAAGCACAGTACACATGATGATAGCTCTTATCCAGGCCAAACCCACACTCTAAAAGGCGGCACTCTTATCAAGAGGGTGAAAGGCCCTCCAAACTCAGAAGCCTGGGAGCGACAGGACGAAGCATGGCCTACCCGGCTCCACGCCTGACGTAAGCAACCTGGCATGAGAGGGCCATCAGGAGTTATTATCTATGGAAGCCATGGAAATCCACTGCCCCTCATCCTGGCCCCCACTGCTCCAAAGTAACCCAGTTCCCTGACATTAAATGAGTAGTGACTCACTCACAACTGCGGAGAAGCACAACCTTACTGGATGTGTAGTTTTCGTTGGTTTGTGTGATAGGCGGAATAACAGCCCTCCAAAGACGTCTACATCCCAACCCCTGGAGCCTCTGAATATGTCAATTTACATGGTAAAAAGAGGTATTGCAGATGATCCTGGATTACCCAGGTGGACCCAACGTAGGTCCTTAAAATTGGAAAGTCTTTCCCAACTGTGATCAGAGGTAGACATGACCACAGAAGAACAGTGAGGGAGATGTAATTTGCCATCTTTGAAGCGGGGGCCGTGAGCCAAGGAGTGTGGGCAGCCCTTAGAGGCTGAGAAGGACAAGGAAACAGCCTCCTGAACGGAATACGGTCCTGGAGACACCTGGATTTCAGCCCAGTGAGACCCATTTCAGATTTCTGAACTCCAGAACTGTAAGATAATAAAATTTGTATTTGTTTTTGTAAACTTGCTGGCCACCATACGAAACAGTTTGGAACAGCAGTTTGCTAAATTTGTTGCCACCATTTAATTTACTTGAACGCTTTAAGAGTTTTCATCACATCTCTCTCCCAGAGGTTTTCTGGAAACACATTACTCCCTTCCCTTTAAAATTTTTTTCTTGCACATGTTGGTTCCCTCTTATTCAGGCTTATTCCACTGAAAGTCTCTAAGCAATACTATCTCAGACAAGGACAGTCCACACAGGATGCTACGTTTTCTCCCTCGATAATAGGAGGGTGTTGTGCAAGAGCAGCAAATGCATTAACCAAAGACACGCTGCAGGGAAGAAGAATGAAAAGATGTTTTGACCAGCTTGACTGTGGCACTTCATCACTGGAGTTGTTCCCTGGAGTCTAAATTGCTGCTGACTGGGCAGTTTTCCTTCTAAGAGCTCCGCGATGACCGAGTGTGCTGCCCTGGGGGAAAGCCCTGGGGGAGAAGACAGTAGCTATGAGAAAATCATAGACCTCACACCCACCACTCCCCTCCCCAACAATGAAAAGTTCAGAAAACAACCAAATGCGTGCCTCAGAGAAATGCCTAGTCAAGCAGTTGTTTCACCCCTGCCTGTTGAACATTTGGGTCGCCCGATGCAAATGTTAAAGCTGTGTTCAAACCAGAAAAAATAAAAATAATAAGCTGTCAGAATAATTACTAAGAACATGCAAGGATTATACAAAGTAAACTGCAGCCTGCAAAAAAGAGAATTGCATGTTAGCTAATTGTTAATTTTAGCAATCGCAGTGGCTAATTACCACGGCACACATTGACTATTAGCTAGATGCCCCAGCACCTGCTTTCTCCAATGAACAGATCTCTTCATCGCTAGCACAGGAGCAAAATGTGTAATTATTGGCCATCATTGGGGCGATTTTTCAGTGATTCTTTTGTGCGATGTGAATAAAGCATAATGACATATTTTATTAGAGGGCAAATAGCTGTTTGTTAATGGAAATGATTTGAAATCCAAAAAACTAGGAGCTAGGAGCATGTTTTCGGTATCAGCGTGAATTCAAATGTATTTTCTTTTAACTCTTTATAAAAGGAGCATAGAAATCAAATCTAAACTGAGTATAATATATTTAATGATATGTACAAACACAGCATCGATTAATTACCTCAAATGCTTTCAGTGGTGCACCATTTATTTTGTTTCAGTCATGTGTTAAATTTTAGTATTTCATATTTAAATTCTTATTTTTTGGTCTGAGAGTCTTGGTGAAGCTGGCCTGCGTCACACCTCATTTCCTGAAGAACTCTCTCCTCATTGGTACACGTGGCCTTGGCCAGGCTTTGTTGCTTTGAGAGCTGGGTGCAGCCGCAGCTCCCTGAAGAGATGAGCGTGAATTAGGTTATCAACACCCAACCGTCAGCCGCGGGGCGGATTGTACATTGTAAATAAGGTGCCCTGAGGACAAGACAGGAACTATTTCAGGCTTGGAAATGACATTCTTTTTCCCTTTCATGACAAAATTAATAGATCTATCTGTACTACAGGAACCTATCAAAGAATAAACGCAATGTCTATCTTCACCTAAGGCATATACATGATCATATAGGAGTATACGTATGTGTGTGCGCGTGTGTATTTATCTACTGGAAAACAGTACTTCCATTGGCAATGATGCAACATAGGAAATAGGGTCTTTTCTTTCAACTTTGTCCCTGACGAGGTTCTCAAACCTCTCTCTGCCTCCATTCCATGCCCCTCCTCCCATCTTTGTATTTTTATAAATGGAAAGTAGTACTAAATATGGTGCTATGGAGCTTGAGTCTAACCTCCTCTGGAACTCTCAAATGACAAAACAAACAAACAAAAACATTTGAGAATGTATTAATGAAGTTTTAATACTAACATGATCAACGTATCTCTGTTTGATCAAGCTCAGGGGGGACAAAAGCTGGTTTGAAGAGAGTGTTTATGTCTGCCACATATTTAGACCTTATTTGTATTTCTAACTCTGAACACTCTGTGCTGAATTCTTCCTAAAGCATGACTCCAGAAAATGCTCCTCTTGTCCTTGACAGGAAAGATTAAAGGGCTGCGGTTGAGCTATGTGTTTGCTGAGCTTTCCTCACTCCATCCCACTCAGGTTCGGTTATGAAAGTTGTGTATTTTCAAAGGTCATTGGGAGGCAACCCACCTCCGCTTTCTGAGTGTAGAGAGCTCACTCCTAATCTCCAGGCTTGTTGTTTTATTACACTGTTTACAAACAGGGAGAAACTCCCTTGAATGGGCACTTCCCTGTCTTACCACAGGCTCCCCCCCACTATTTTAAGATGTAGATAAGTTCAGTATTCAGGTTCACTGTTTGACCCATTAAACTGGTATTGAGGTATAATTTGTGTGTTTTCCCAGTACCATTGCACATAGAAAGGGGTTCATTTCCACACGTTTGAATAAATTTATCCAGTTCAGTGAACCTGTTGTGAAGCTCAGCAAAACTCAGTAGGTGGCTTTAAAGTCCTGTAATTAGCCCATTACAGAAAATCTGTACTTTAGATTTTTGCACGTTGGTTAATAAGCATAACATGCTTCATATATAAATAACATTACATTAAATGATGCGATATAAAGGAATTAAAGGCCAATGGAGTTAAACAAAATACTTGAACGAGACCCCAAATTAGCATGTTTAATTCCAACTCACTGCACAGGAAAAGCCTGTTGGTTCTTACTGTACCCGGTCCACACGAGCCTACCGTAGCAAGGTGCCGGCTCACTGTTTACCCTCTACCTGGCTTGTCGTGGACAAGGAGATGAGTTGAAGTGGTAGGGAAATAAGAAAAAGCAAAAGCAAAACAAGGCTTCCGTGCAGCTGTGACTTCCGGGGTGATACCGCGTGAATACGTCCTCCCTGATTCACGCCGGGCCCGGCTCTTTCTCTCAGCCTGCTTTTCTCACTCGTCTGCTTGACGGTCACTTCCAGATAACTGATGTGCTGTCTACATGTCACATATGCAAGAACTTCCCGTTAGAGTTTTACTCATTTTATTAGAAATTTTACTGTCCAACAACCCTGTGTAATATTGCCTTTCTCTGAAAAGTTTTTGTGAAAAGGTTTCTCCCCTCTCTATGGAATGAGGATATGTTTCCATTTAAATGAACTCCAAATAGGGTGTGACAGTAAAGTAAACCTGAGTTTCTGAGAATGCAAGCCCGAACTTAACACGTAGATCAAGTCCCACCGTACTTTCCTAACAGCAGCAGAAAAGGTAAGCTCCCTGAAGCCAGGTGCGCCAACAGCCTTATTTTCCTTTCCTTTGCCCTCACCCAGCATAGCTCATGCATTCATCTATTCATTAACTACTTATTTATCGAGTACCTATGGCATGCCACACACTGCAACAGGCTTCGGGGATACAATGGTAAATAAAAGAAACCCCAAATAAAAGAAATCGGCCAATTGGTCAAAAATCAAACCTGGAACATTAATTCATCAAATGATGAATTTACTGAATCACTAATGTGTCAAATTTACTAAATGTCATTATTTACCAAAAACACGTTTCTTTTAACTATTTATGCAATTTACAACAATTTGTACAGAATGGTTTCAGCTGATCAATTTTCATTTGCTTTCTAGAGCAGTATTTTTGGGGAATTTTAATTTGTCAAAATCTAAAGGTAGTTTAGTCTTTTTACGGATATATTTTATAATTTATATCCATAAAATATTCCATATTTTACCCAACATTTTAGTTATTTTTCTTAGAAATATTTGGTCTTATGCAAATTTTTAAAAAGTCATTTACAATTTTTTTCAACTATTTAGCACTTACAGGATTGTTTTCACCTATATTTTAAGATGAATATTGACCTTTGTATATGATCTTGTTGCTTCATTATTTCCTAGTTCATTTCTTAGCTAGGTTTTAGAATTTCTAGAATTTTAACCAATCTTTTAAGTGTTTTTTTTCAAATTTTAGTTTTATCATAATGTATAAATCAAATTTAACATTTTATCATTCATTTAATTTTGCCAATCTCTTCTGAACCTCCTAAATTCCTTAGTGCATCTTGGAAACAACTTTCATTTCAAACGTTTTGGTGTATACAACCAGGTAAAAATATCTCAACTTACCCTTGCTAGAAAATAAAAATTAAAAATCAAGCATTACATCTTTGACTACTTGTGATTTCTGTAATTTTCTATTTTTTTCAAATTACAAACACAATTAATATTTGTTTTATAATTTCCTGGTGGCATGGTAACTTAATTTTTGTTTCTAGAAATTAAAGTTTAAAATTTTATCATTACCCATGGGATGAGATTTTTTTAGTTGACTTAGAGTTTCCCCCCGTCTTTCTGAATGTCATTTATAATTTTTCTTTTTACATTCTTTCACCAATGCCTCAAATGGCATATCAGCCTCAATTTTATATGACTAGCAATTCGTGTCCAAAATCTCTGCAGTTCCCATTGGTTTAGTTGCTCTAAATCTTTCTTCAGCAATTTCACACTTAGGGGAATGAACATCAGACTTGGGGTGCTAATCTTAAGTAAAGTTTTGGTTACTGATGATTAAATATGGCTTCCTGAATCTTAAATATATGCTCTAACAGATTAAACCATTTTATGACCATTAGCTGTTAGCAATAGAACACACCTTAAAATGCTATTATTAAGACAAAATGAAAACCGATCAACTAAACCTTCATGCAAATCATCAAAAGCTATTAAAACATGCTATCCGATATAATCTGATATGTAATTTATAAACAGAGAAACAATCCACTCTGTTAGACTGGTACATTGCTAAGTGGGTCAGTGTCATTCCAAAAACTAGATTTCAGAAAATTATTTTTATAAGCAACTCAGACTAAAAACAAAACAAAACACACAGTCCCTGACCTCATGGAGCTCACGAGTGAGGGAGAGAGCATGAATCCAGGAACCTCGTTTCACAGGTTAATGGTGCCATGAACCGACCTCCTTAGCGAGGCCGAGTATGGAAGAGGTTAACTAGGCAAAGTTGGGGGTAGTGGCTTTCCCAGAAGAGAGAAAAGCATGTGCAAGGCCCAGGCCCAAAGCATGTACAGGAGGCCTCTACCACCATCAAATTAATGAATGGTCTTTGCAAGAGACTTTTCAGATCCTCTGAGCCCTGCCTCAGAAGATGGCCCTCCTTGAAGGTGAGGGGTCCTTCTCCTTGCCTCCTGCAGAGAGTGCTTGAAAGGCCTGCCCCACTGAGACCGGTAGGGAGCACCCTGGTGCATCCTCTCACCCGCACCCAAAGCTCCGCCCCTCGTCTCCCCCTCAGGCCTGTCTCAAAGCTTTCCTAGAAACAGGTGTTGAAGGAGTACAGGAAACTTTGGGCAGTAGCTTCAGACGTTGTCAGCCATTGCCAGCTCTCTAAAGATGAGAATTCCTGGAGAATAGAGTAAGCTTCATCCTAAAGAATTTCACAGAATATCAGCTCTCTAGCACTGGCCTACTTCCAGGCTGGTTTTCTCAGAATTTACTTCTCTGATGAGGGACATGAGAATCTCTTTGGATGTGGTCTAAAATGCAGAGTCAAGGCACTCACCAAACCCACAAAACGAGACTTTTAGAAAAGGTCGGAGTATGTGCATTTTAGCCACCCCTCTAGGTTATTTTGCACTCTAAAATTTGAGAACTGCCAGTACAACGCTGAATAAATAAAACTTGAGGAGAATATCATGGCGGGGGTTATCAGATGGGGCTCTACCGGTTTCTTTGAATGAATTGTTCAGTTTTACTCTCTCCCTCCCGTTGAGAACTTGGCCAGGATGAGGGACATCGCTGTTCTCGTCCCTAACACCAAGTGGAAGGCTCCTCCAGGAGCTGGGTTATTGCCTCCCTGGGTGAGCACAGATTCTCCTTGCACACACTAGGGTTTGGGCTGTCCTGGGCCTCAGGTCCACAGACACAGCTCCTGGTTCGGCTAAGGGATCCTCTCTTTCACCCGTGGGCCCGCCTCCGTGCAGGAAAGCCGTTGCTTCGCTTTGCTGTGTGAGAGTGCCCTCCCTCAGAAGTGAAGAGAGATGTTTGTGTCTTCCTCCGCCCCCTTTCCTTTCCTAACGCCCCCCCCACCCCCACAACCCACACTACATAGAATTAGGTAGGGATGGGATCCTCGGTCAGTTATTTTTGGTTGGAAATGGTGTTTTTGCAGGAGAACCCATGCATCATTACCCATAGTCCCTGGGGTTTGGTTTGCTCTAGGTAAACAGTTCCCACAAAGGTGTACAAACACCCCCTGAGTTACACCAGTGCATGGGAAGTTCACTGATGAGAAGGGGTGAAGGAAACTGTGAAGCTGAAAAGAGGGAAGAATAGGACTAAGAGCTCCGATGATGAGTCTAACCAGACCTAGGGCCCGACCCTGTCTTCCCCAGAACTGGAAGGGAACTCGGGAAAGCCATCCAGCCGCTCAGCTCAGTTCCTTCCCAGTGACACGGGGATAATGAATAGTCTCTCCCTCGCGTGATGCCGTGAGGATCACACGGGATGGTGTTTGCAAAGTCCCCAGGACAGCTCCTGGCACACAAGCCTCAGAAACTGTTAGTGAGTTTTCACTGTTTTGTTTTGGTTTTTCAATAAGCTGACTTATTCTGCCAGATAAGCAGAATGGCAGGTGAACAGCCACAAAAGAGGCTAGGGTTTGTTAGGATTTATCTACTTTCAACCAGACGTGAGGACAAAGTAAGAAGTCCCACGATGCCACCTCATAGTGCACACCAACATTTTTTGCCATAGGAGAAGGGACACTGTTAGAACCTGGTCATTTCTCAAGAAATGAGGCACAACAGAAGCATGATGGACTTTATGGGTACTCTGAAATTTTCAGATTCTAAACAACATGAAAAATCAGACTCAATGGCGCATAAGCATCAGAAAAGGATTCGAAAAAAGTTCAAATTTATAGTGTGGTTATTCACTATCAAGGAATTGTTTTTAAAAATGGTTACAATGTTGAAGGAAGGAAAGATTAAGCAAAGGAAATTGTGCTAAAACAAGTTCAAAGGCTGGGACACGGATCCATGTGGGAAGACATTTGACAAATCTTCTCTTCATATGTCCACAGCCTTCACTCTTACTATGTAACCAAAGTTTGTTCTGGTATCTTTCCAGGAATCCTACCCCAGGGAAGTGGCCAGAAAGCCACAAATAAGAGAATCATCATGGTCCCCTTAGGACAAGGAGACAGCGAGTCCTGACCACGCAGGGCACTGCACAGACTCTCTTTTATAATCTCTAAGATTTGTACCCCTTAGTAGCTGCTGGTGGGTCTTTGATAAACATTTAAAAAAATACTTTAGTCACAGTAACGCCCACCAATACAAGAGAGGATTGATTTCTATCAATGATGCCATCTCTCCACAATCCAAGTTTAAAGTAAAGTAAGTTGTATTTTCTAAGTGTGCTCACATGTAGATGAGCTCCCACTTTGATGTATACAAGTGTGGATGTGTTATTTTTTTCTGATGACAGAATTCAGCCTGTCACCTCTTGAGCATGTTGAAAAGAAACAAGTAGCCGATGTGTGGTGGAGATCCACACGTACTCAACTATTCATTCATTTACCCGGCTTTTGTTGCACACTTACTATGTCCCAGGCCCGGGTTGGGTTCTGGGGATACAGAGCTAAATAGGATCTTGACCCCTGCCCCCTTGGGGTGTCCAATCTTTTGTTTTCCCTGGGCCACACTGAAGAAGAAGAATTGTCTTGGATCACACGTAAAATACACTCACACTAACGATAGCTGATGAAATGGAAAAGAAGTCACAAATAATCTCTTGATGTTTTAAGAAAGTTTACGAATTAGTGTTGGGTCACATTCAAAGCCATCCTGGGCTGCATGTGGCCCACGGGCTGTGGGTTGGACAAGCTTGTATGTACACAATAGAGTAATGGAGGCAGAATGTTACCAGATAAATGTAATACGATAAGATGTGTATTAACAAAAATAGGCTGATTCCTCAGAATTTCCTCAGGTTATAGGAGTAGGCCCAAAACTTTCTCAGACAGTTAAAGGTAAGAAGGATCTACCATCATCATCATCATCATCATCATCATCATCATCATAATTATTATTTTTAAGATGGTGGGCCATCATGCACAGTTATGGAGTACAAAACAGTACCACATTCTAAGGGGGTTCCAGTCACTTCATAGACATCTTTGATTTATATATTTTTTAAGGATAATTTTCTGATGGATAGGAGAGAGGTACCTTTTTAAATAAAGGCAAAGGGCTTTTGACAGCCCTGTCACTATGGTACCAATTTTCTATCCATGAGACACTTAAAACAACTATGTGAGGCAGGCATTCTTAGCCCCAATTTACAGATGGAGAAACTGAGGCTTAGAAAGATTACACAGCTTGTTCAAGGTTACAAAGGTCCATACATGTGATATTCATGAATAAGGTCTGGTTGGAAAGACTAATTCATGTTCTGAATTGCTTTGTAAAGATGCCTTGAGGGTAGCAAACGATCTCAGCTGAGTTGAGAACTAGTTTGTCTTTGATCTAGACAAGTCCCAACACTCCAGAAATTGATGGCTATCTGGAAACTTATGAGACTATCAGAAAAGCTCAATGCTGTGAATGCAGATTAAGTAATTCCGAGTATGTTTATATTTCCTTGGTTGTTTGGAACTATTTGCCATGTGTAATGAGAGATCACTGACCAGGATCTTACACATCGTGAGTATACAATAAATACTCACAATGTGTAAGGCACTGAAATCAGGCAGACTTGCATCCTACTGCCAGGAAGCCTGCAATCAGAGTGAAGAAATGTACATAAATAACCAAGAGGTAGAGAGATAAATTGATCTCAGGGTTCAGAAGAGGGAGGGATTCCTTCTAAGTAGGACAACAGAAAAGGCTTCGTGGAGGAGAGAACATCTGACCTAGACCTTGATAGAAGGAGAAGGAACTGAACAACCAGCAGTGAGAGTGAGGAGGAGGGTCCGCAAAGAGGAAGCCGACCCCACGTGAAGGCAGGGTGTGGGAGAGCAAGGACAGGTTTGGAAATGGAGAGTCTTCTGACTTGAGTGACCCACACAACGCCCTCCCTCTTCCTTGAAGCTTCCCAAGGAAACTCCAGGTGTTCTCTGGGAGTTTCTTTGGGAAATAGGAAAAGAGAGATTATTTCTTGATGTAGACACTCAGAACATCCCCTACATATGTAGCATTCCCTACATAGGTGCTACGCAATTTTTGAAAGAGAAAGGGTAAACCTTGGTGAATGTTCCAGACGAAAATACTGTCATTAGATTTTAGGGCAGTGACATCATAGTGCTGAGGCAAATAGTTCAATACACAGCAGAGTTTTACTATTTGTGCCATCCTTTCTGTTCTAAAGGCCTCAATTTACCTCTTAGAATCGGGGGATAATTTGTTATATGATCACAATGACATGAAATACTGTATTTTGCCGTGGATAATGTGCACTTTTTGGCCCAAATTTGTGAGGGAAAAATAAGGATGTGCATTATACATGGGTAGTACTAATTCTGTATCTATATAAATATTTTTAATTCTTTTATTTATGCTTATGAGTTAAAAGTATAACTCTAGAAATCAATAATGACATCCATATGCAAAATAATAACCTGGCATATAATTGTTTTTTAATAAAAAATTTATACATAAAATTTCTTGTACCTTGTATCTGTTCTTGTGTTTTATAATTATTCATTACATAAAATTTCTTGTACTATAATATGTTAAAAAAATAAATGCTAAAATTCCTTTATAATACAAAAACAAGTACCTAAATATACACATAAAAATTTGAATGAAAAAATTAAAAAGGAAGATATTTTTCCCCTGAAAGTTTGGGCCAAACACATGGGTGCGTATTGTATACGTGACAAAATACGGTGTCTTAGGGGAAGGTTTATCCAGGCAATCCCCGTGACGAGGGCATTATTCTTTAATGACAGCAACATGAAAACACAGTTGCCATTCCTGTTTTAGCACACCAGTATCTTTACTCACACGGTCATTTATACGGCACTTGCATGTGCCCCCACAAAGGTGCAGGGGACATGTTACTCTTAATCTACCACATTCTTCTCCGGTGGGACATTTCAAAAGAAACATTTCAAAAAGGCATAACTAGAAAGAAAAGTGTTATAACTCACATCCTTTCATTTCATGTATACCTGGTCCCTGACTTATGATGGTTGGACTGAAGTGTTTTAGCTTTGTGGTGGTGTGAAAGCAACACACATTCAACAGAAACTGTATTTTGAATTTTGTGTATTGATCAGGTTAGTGATCTGTGGCGGGATGCTCTCGCACCGCTGGGCAGTGGCCGTGGGCCGCAGCTCCCTGTGACACTATCACAAAGGGGAACGCCGATACTCTACCATGTGCTATGCTGCCTGCGTGCTCTTGGATATTGTGTTCTGAGCACGTTTAAGGTAGTCTGTGCTAAACCATGATGTTCGGTAGGTTAGGCGTATTAAATGCATCTTCAGCTTGAGATATTTTCAAGTTTCCATGGGTTTATCAGGACATAACCCCATGGTAAGTTAAGGAACATCTGTATATAATGTAGAAATTTAAATTTACTTGTGCAATCAACTACCTGGTGTTACTAGAAATCATTTTAAATGTTAAAGCTGTGATTGTGACTTGTCATAGCCACTGGGAAAAAGTCCTGAGGAGAGGACAGAAATCGTGTACAGTTCTTTCTGGTCAGTGGCTATGCAGTTTGACCTTGAGCGTGGCCGTCAGGCAGAGACTACAATGCAAGTGCCAGCACTCTCCTTGAGGCTTGTTGTGAAGGAGAAGAGGTGACATGCCATGTTTATAGAGTGATGAAGGGTTGGTATCGGCCTGCTATGCGAGGACATCATTTTACCCAGATTAGATTAACAATAACTAATTGGGGCTGTTTCCAATTTCATAGTATCACAGGATGGATTTAAAAGGTGAGCTAGGCCATTTGATAATGGGCCGCCATCATTATAACATCTGGCAGAATAACTTGGGGCATCATTTAATGGTAGAAAGAATATTAGTTTGAGTAAAAAGTTGTCTGTGCTTCAGTCTTAGGTTGAATGGAAATTAGGGTAGACCTTTTCATTTAGTTAAAAAATAAATGAAAAACATAATTTTAAAGACAAAACATAAGTTCTTGAGGTAGAAAAGTTGCTTAGGGAAAAATTCTTGCAACTTAAACTATTACACAGACTATGTGTGCCTATATTAGAATAGAATAGGGTGAAGGGGTGGGATAAGAAGAAAGGACTTGAAAATGTGGAAAGAGAGTATATAAAAAACTGACTTAAAGTAGTTACATAATATAGGAGAACTTGGGGTGGTGGCCAGTGCATGAAAGAAACTTTTTTTTTTTTACTGTTTGAATAGTTAACCCTTAAATGACTTTAATTTTTAATTAAATATAAATTTCAAAGCATTAGTCAAGAGTTCTTAGTCTTTGTAATGTTTGCTTTCTTCCTCTTCTTCCTTGTGTTCTTGCCTCAAATTAATTTTTGGAAGTAGCTGGATTGCAATTGATAGTAAATAAATACAGAAAACCCTGGGAGAAAGCAGCTGGGTGGGGTAGGCAGAGGGGGTTACAAACAAAGTACATCATTGCTCTGACTTTTGCTCATCCCCTTTTTTAAATTCTACATTCTAAACCTCATAGAATCTCCCTGCAGATTACATAATTTCAGTTTTACCCAACTCATCCACCTTATAATTATGAATATATGGACATAATTAACTGAATCACTTTGAGAGAGAGAAAAAAAATACCCTACTTAAGCCTAATTAGATGAATCAGGAATGCCTGGAAGAATGCATTTCAATAAGGTGAAAAACTTTGGATAAAAATTTAATGAAGTTTCCAGTTTTGCATTTGAGAATATCGATAAGCGTTCCTACCACGAAGATTATGAAATTGTATTGATTTAGGATTCCGAAGTCTAAACACCACCATTGCCTCCAGAGGAGACCTGATGGCACTTTACATAAAAAACACGGCACACTAATTGGGAGTCTCCAGCCATCTGCACACTTGCTTCTAGGCGCATATGAAATGATCAATGAGAAAGCAGGGTCAATCCAGGCAGACTGTGAGTGAAATTAAAATAATAAAATGTCTAAACATTTAACTGCAAATAGGAAATCTTTATACCCACCCACACCCCATTCTGTAGCATAAAGCTAAGGCACCATTATTCATATACCTCAAGTAATTTGCAGGCACCATACAAAATCTCATTTAAAATAAGAAATTGCTATTTCTGCACATTTATTCTACCAAATGCCAGCTAATTGCTGCAATGGCCATTATAAAGAATAATTTTCGCTTAGTGAAAAAAAAAAAGGAATGAAGAGAACATTTTCTGGTTTTGTTCCACTGCGAAGGCTCTATTCAGTGAATACTGAATGCACAGCGTTTCACTGCTACATTTATTATGCTGAGAGGTCAAGTATTACACAGCATCTTGTATTACGCTTTGCATGCTAAGTATTTCACTTCACAAATTGACCCTCCGGTGTACTTACTACATAATGCTTTAAAAACCCAGCTAAAACGCAGGACAATTAGCAATACTTTCACTCCCAGTTAACAATGGGGACACCAATGTAGGTGATTGCATTTACAGTGTAGCTTTCTTCACAAAACATTTTTGACACATTAAGGTACTTCGGAATTGTGCAATACCAGTCCTCTCTTGTGAATGGCTTTCCAGCATTTGCAGAGAGAAACAGTTACTGTATGTTAGAGCGTAATTGAAAAGAATTCAGCCACGGCCTATGAAGCACCAATTAGGGTGATATTATATCATAAAAAGCTGTAATATCCATTTTCAGACTTGTGCATCAGCCAATACAAACTAGGACACAATTAAAAAGGTATACAGTTTAAACTCTTGAAACTGTTAAATTTAATTAGGAGTTCAGCATGAGGGGGAAAAGTGTGGGGGTGGTCGTGGCGGACAGAAGGAAGTTATCTGCGGAGCTAGAAGACCCGCAGACACCAGCCACCCACGGGGACCACGGAAGTTGGCCCTTTCCGTTTAAACCACCTTCAGTTCATGTTAAGTGTGGGGAGTTGGTTTTGCTCCAGCAACCAGTTTTGAGGTTAGAAGAGTATGCATCCTGGTCAGGAAAGGCTGCTTCCCAGTAATGCTGGTGCCTAACGGTGTCCCGGAGCGACAGAAGTCAGAGCCTGCTCTGGACAGGAAAGCGTGAGCTTGGTATTGATGTTCCCTTGCCCGCACAGATCAAACACAATTAAAAGGGAGTTAACTGCATTGCTTTTCATGAAGAAAGACACAGATAATTGTGAAATGAAATGGACATGGCCGGATTGGTTTAAGTATCTTCTCAGACTTGGTTCTGAATATAATATTTAAATATTGGGACCTGCATGAAATCCCACTTTGAGGTGACAGCCAGCAGCTAATTATCAGTAAAACAACATTATCAAAGTTCTCGTGCATAGCATGTTTGACTGACTGGAGTGCTTCTCCTTACAAATCCCACTAATATCCATTTCAATCTGCTTTAATATGTTCACAAGTTGGGGCTTATTTTTAATTCCTCTGGGTAAATGAGGACAGCACACTGTGAATTTACATACTATACACATTCCTTTCATTTATAGAGGGTTGCCAGAATATTTTTTTTAAAGGAAACTGTTCACATCCAGAATCCAAAAATCTCCTTCACTGTAACTAGAATGAAAATAGAAAGCAGCTCATTTGTCTGTTGTACTTACCGCATTTGAAGTGACATAATAGGTCTATGAAAATGATCTTTATTATGTTAATTATCAGTGATAATGCAACTTTTTAAGGTATTCAAGGTATTGAAATTAAAAGTTAACTTAATTTTTTTAGAGTCTGTGTTTGAAAAATGCAAGTGGAAAGTCCTCATCTCTGATTTGAGATCTCTTTAATCTGTGAGGGTACTCCGGGCCTTTTTAAATTTCCACCAGTTTCTTGTCCGACGAATAAGCAGAACTGAAGTGACATTTTATCGATGAGATAAATTTGAGTTTTAGATGATCTAAAACCAGAAATTTCATGTTCCCTTCTTTCTCAGCCAACTCTTCGTGACCTTTTAAAAAGCAGCAAATAGTAAGAAGTAACTCATTAAAGACCCAAGGATGCCCCACTCTCAGACCCACCACCAATTTCAGGTCGGTCATTCAGAAGTCACAGTCATTACTTTGGAGCAATATCTGGTACCCACTGTTTTTCTAATACTTTAAATTAAATTAGGACATTAATAAAATAAGGATAGGTCCCATGGAAGTCTGCAGTAAGGTTATATTCAATTGTACAAGCTGGTTTTGTATTATTGGTTATACATGTAACAAGAAGCATATTTTTATTAGAAGAGTCTGCCTTTGACAACTGGGTCAGTCAGCAGGCTCTAAGGTGGTAGTGCTATGAGGGTGATTTTCTCTTTTAATGAAAATGTAGCCAAAATGATTAATGTGGTTAATATAAGAGGGCTTTTAATGGATATGACTGCAAGGGGGTTTAGCTAATACTCAAGCAATTGCATAGACATTATACACTGAACAGTCTAGATTCTACACCTTTCTGTTCAATCCCTTTTCTGTGTTAGAGCCCCCTTCTTAAATGAACAAGATGGGGGAGGTTCATTTCGCAGGTTTTAGTGATACAATTCAGTGTATTAGGGTTCTCAGAGGTGACAGGAGATTTTGCAAATATTTTCCTAAGTTTGTTTTCTGACTAATGGTATTTATGAAACTCTCACCCTATGTGGGGGCTGGGAGAATTAATTATCCCATGTGGTCTGGAAGTGATTTGATGAGGAACACTGCTACTGAGGTTTCAAAGATCTATTTTTATTCTTTTCTGCAGGAAGAGAAATGTCTTTTCCTCCATCAACTGGTTCTGTCAAAAAGATATCAGATGGCTCATGCATCAGTACCCCATTTTTCCTTCCATTTGCAGTGTTTTATCTTCTTTGTACCTACCTAGAGCCCACCCTACCCTACTGCTCAAGAAATAATGAGAAATAAATGTTCTTTCCTTGTAAATACCCAGGGGTCACATAGTCACACACAACCCTAGACCAGTCGGGAATGGAAATACAAATGGGCCCAGTGGAGGGGGGATAAGAAAACGAGGGGTGGGGTAGTGCAGTTACTCAGCACCAGAAATGTGATCCTACAATTACAAGGTCTTCCAGTTTTTTCAAGACAAGCCAGAAGTGTGTGTGTGTGTGTGTGTGTGTGTGTGTGGTTTCCCTGATTTTAAAACACTGTGGTCAAAGTAAAACATAACTATGGCCCAGGTTTGCCACAAGGGGCCACCAGTTTGCAATCCCTAATATAAACCATTATCTTCAAATGTGTGTTAAGTTTCCTAGCTTACATTAGTGGACCATCATCTTATCAATGTGAAATGGTTTGCATTTTTATAGGCATTAAACTTTTAACTACAAGGTTGAGCAGGGAGGGCATGTATTTCTTCTGGTACATGGATCTTTTTATTCACCTGAAATTGAACAACATATCCAGGAAGCCCTGTCTCCAGACTTAAGAGTAGCTTCATTATAGTTGCTATTTGCAAGTAATTTTAACAATATTGACTGATATTTATTGATCTGTGAGTTTGAATTATGTGTTTTTATATGTATCATCTCAGCCTGACTTAAGCCTCAAAGCAGTCCCATCTGTCAGAATGAGCTAGGTGTTACTGCAGTAACAAATAACCCCACCATCTCTGTGATTTAACACAAGCAAAGTTTATTTTTCACTCATTCTTCTTGTCCAACGTGGATCGTGAGGGTGGCTCTTCTCATCGTTGCCCTTAGGAACCTAGACTGAAAGAAGTTTCCTGTCCACAAGTGCTTCTGCCATCACCAAGATAGGAAAAGAGGAGGAGGCAAGTCATTTTCTGGCTCCTAAAACTCTGTCCAGGAAGCTTTTGTGTACACATATTGACCTTGAAGTTTACTTAAAGGGAAAGACAAATCCCTGGAGCTACAACCCAATAGTATTTTAAATAGAAGGATAAGAAGAATAGTTAGGGGTGAAGTGCTTTATCAAATATTAGAAAATCTCATAAAAGCACTAAAAACAAATCCGGTATTTGCTTAGGAATACACAAAACGGTAGAACAGAAGGTAAAATCCAGAAGTAGATCCCAATATACATGAGAATTTAATACATAATGAATAATAGTCCAATTCATTGGAAAGGGATGGATTTTTCTTTTTTCTTTTTCAATTATAGTTGACATTCAATATTACTTTATATTAGTTTCAGGTGTACAGCATAATGATTAGACATTTATATAACTTACGAAGGGATCCTCCCAATAAGTCTAGCATGCACCTGGCACTATATCATTATTATAATATTATTGACTGTATTTCTTATGCTGTACTGTGCATCCCCATGACTATCTTGTAACTACAAATTTGTACTTCTTAATCCCTTCATCTTTTTCACCCTGCTCCCCAAAGCCCCTCCCATCTGGTAACCACCCATTTGCTCTCTGTATGAGTCTGTTTCTGTTGAGATCATATGGTATTTGTCTCTCTCTGTCTGACTTATTTTACTTGGCATAATACCTCTAGGTCCATCGATGTTGTTGCAAATGATAAGATTTCATTTTTCATGGCCAAGTAATATTCCATTGCATAAGTGTACCACAATTTCTTTATCCAATCATCTATTGATGGGCACTTAGGTTGTTTCCACATCTCGTATCTTGCCTATTATAAATAGCTCTGCAGTAAACATAGGGTGCATATATTTTTTCGAATTAGTGTTTTGTATTTCTTCGGATAAATACCTTGAAGTGGAATTGCTGGGTTATAAGGTGGTTCTATTTTTAATTTTTTGAGGAACTTCCAGACTGTTTTCCATAGTGGCTGCACCAATTTGCAGACCAACCAACAGTGCATGAGGGACCCTTTTCTTCACATTCTCGCCAACACGTGTTGCTTTTTATTTATTGTTGATAGCTATTCTGACAGGTGTGAGGTGATATTAATAGCTCATTATGGTTTTAATTTGCATTTCTCTGATAATTAGTGACATTGAGCATCTTTTCGTATGTCTATCGGCCATGGGTATGTCTTTTTTGGAAAAATGTCTATTCAGGTCCTCTGCCCATTTTTTAATTGGATTGTTTGTTTTGTTAGTATTGAGTCATAGGAGTTCTTTATAAATTTTAGTTATTAACCCCTTATCAGATGTATCACTGGCAAATATCTTCCCCCATTTATTAGGGTGTCTTTTTAGTTTGTTGATGATTTCCTTTTTGCTGTGCAAAAACTTTTGTTTGATGTAGTCCCATTTGTTTAATTTTTCCTTCTGTTCCCCTTGCTGGAGGAGATATATCAGAAGAAAATATTATGAAAAGCAGTATCAGGGAGTTTACTGCAGTTTTATTCTATGTGTTTTAAGGTTTCGGATCTTACATTTAAGTGTTTAATCCATCTTGTGTTTATTCTTATATATGGAGTGAGAAAGTGGTTGAGTTTCATTTTTTTGCATGTTATCTGTCCAGTTTTCTAAACACCATTTATTGACTAGACTTTCTTTACCCCATTGTATATTATTTCCTTTTTTTTCATGGATTAAATGTCCATATAGGTGTGGGTTTATTTCTGAGCTCTCTATTCTGTCCCTTTGACCTATGTGTCTGTTTTTATGCCAGAATTATGCCTTATAGCTCTGTAGTACAGTTTCATATCAGACAGCGTGATATTTCCAACTTTGTTCTGCTTTCTCAAGATTGTCATGGCTATTTGGAGTCTTTTATAGTACCATATAATTTTTTTTTTAATATGGAAAAACTAAGTTGAACTTATATTGTTTTCAGATGGGTTAACTTAAATATAAAAATTTTAAAAAGTGTTTCAAGAATGTACACGTATGGAGACATTTCCATAACTAAGACAGTAAACTAGAAGCTGTAAAAGAAAAAAAATGTAATATTTTAGCTGTATTAAAAATAACAAAAATATACTAATATATTTCAAATAACAAAAATAGACAAATGAGTAATTCAGAAAAACAATTTTAACATAGAGGAAAAATACCAAGATTATTATACAACCAGCTCTTCCAACATAAATGCAAAATAAATAAAAAGAAAATCATCAACTTGGAGAGGAGCAAAACAGATGGCCTACAAGTTTATGAAAAGAAATTAAACTCACTAGTAGTTAGGGAAATGGAAATAATATAACAATGAGGTTTAAACCCATCACTATGACAAAAATAAAAAGGTCAATAGCATCCATTTTGGTATGGATGCAGGGAGAAATGGTACTCTCATCTTTGCTTTGGTGGAAATAATAACTGTCACAGTATTTTTTGGAAAACAATCTGGCAACATCTTAAAAAATTAAGTGGCCATATTCTTTGACTCAAAATTCTTACTTCCGGAAAGCTAGTTTGTAAAAATAAAAGATGCTGTACACAAGGACACATGTACAGGAAGTTAATCATGGCGTGCTCAACAGAGCAGAAAATTAAAAACAAAGTCAATCATGGTGCAGCTACACCAGAGAAGCAGCAGAAAATGAAGTAGACTATACCTCTTGAGTCGGAGACATTTTCCTCAGGTATTTCCTAGTGAAAAAGGACAAATGCAGGAAAAGAATATATAATGTGATCCTATTTTTCTTAAAAAAAAATGGCTCCCCCAAAACCCCATGCATGGGAATGGATATATACTTTTATGTACATATATACTTACATGGGATTATATGAACATGAATTTAAAATATGCAAAGACTCAAGCCAGTTTGACAACATGGGTGGTGGTGGGAGTGGGGGCAGCAGGAAAAGAGATGTGCAAAAGGAAAAAAAAATAGTTTGCACTAAAACCCCCAACATATACCTTATAATCGCATTTATTCATTAATGCAAAGATTTCATTATAGTGTATGTGTGCAAATAATTTCTAAATATAATAAAAACGCAAATCTGGTCACATAAAAACAAACAAAACATTTCAGACTAATGGTACTTGACTATGATTTAGGCTTTAGATTGAGGCAAGTAAATCACTTATCCCATCAAACACTAGGAAGGTCTTAAGCGGCTACCGTCTGATGGGGGTGCTTCCAGAGGTAGCTGGCCTCCATGTAGATCAGCAAAGCTTCTCAGTGTTCAGGAAATGATGTCATTTGGCTGTGCATTTTTTGCATCCCCAAAGTATGTGAATCTGCCAACAGCCACACCAACCCAAACCCTACTCTTCAGGTTCTTTCCAGAGAAAATAACCTCAAACCCCTTGCTATCTACATCAGCTGAAGGCTAACCCAGCTGGCTCGGTTTCCAAACAGAAGAAAGGGTTTACTATGATTGCAGTTAGTTAATAATTTTAGTAATGACGGTTTGACTTGGGTTTTCTTCTAGTTGCTAGATCTAGCAAACCTATCTGGGCAAAAGTTTGTAGTGGACATTGACGTAGTAACACATTTTGGATTGGACCGTCTGTAGAAACAAAATTACTTGTTGCACAGAAAAGCAGACTGAAGGAAGCTGTTGAACCTGGTTGAAGCCTGAACGTTTTAACAATTTGTAGTCTTGCTGTAGCTACCAAGTGAAGCTTTTTGTTAAGTGTGGACTTTGTTACCTCTACAATCCATTTTTAGCCTCTAGTCAACTACATTGCAACCAACCACATTGATTAAGAGACACCTGAAGCAAAGCTGAAAAGAGTTATCAAAAATTTCAAGCTTCCATTCTTAGTTCAGGTATTTAGGTGTGTCTCAAGGCTATCCAACATTTGAAACTAGTAGAGAAGCCAGGAAAGGAGATGATAGGTTTCTGATTTCCATCACTTAGCCGGCATTCTTGGCCTAAACACCCACAGCCAAGCTGGTGAAACAGAATCCACATGACTGAGTCTAGTACCAGCTCTGCAGTACGTGGCTCCGTGACTTGAGGCAAGTCACTTCCACTCCCTATGGCCTACTGTTCTCGTGTACTCTCTAACATGTGACCCCAGGAAACCCTGTTGTTTTCCTTAACAGCAGTTACAAAAAATTGCTGTTATACGCGTATGTATATGGTTATTTGTTTAATTGCTGTCTCTTCCACTAAAACATAACCTCTATGTGAATAGGGACAATATACTATAACCCCAACTCTTATCACAGTGGCTGACACACACTCCAATTTGATAAAATTTATTGATTTAATAGATGAATAAACATGTAAAATGAGGAAAAATAATCTTAAAGTATCCCGCCAACTCCCACAGTAAATGATTCTCTAAATGCAAGGCTTTGGTTTTTTAAAATTAGGTCATAATTCTATCATTCTGCCTAAACATCATCTATAAATTAAGTGCCTAAATGAGCATGGCTCTATTCTTTCTAGTTACTCTGAAAAAAAGAGACCTATTAATCATAGTCCCATATCTCTGTAGGGGTCTGCGTGATGCCCTTTCACCCATAGCTTTGCCCCTTAGCAGAACTACAATTCATGCAGATTGGTACTTGTTGGTATTCTAAAAGATTTTTCATCTCCCCTGCTATTTTGTGCCTGAAATCCTAACAGTAATCCTACTAGAAGAAAGGAGTTCACTGAAGGAAGAGAAGTTGCGATTGTCTAGTCCAGTGCTTTTCAAACTATATTTTAGCAGTAGAACCCTGTTTTTCAAAAAGAAATCTTATACAGAAGCTCAATATTTTATGTTAATTTATATTTATAGAAATGGACATAGATTTTGAAAGGGAGGGAGGGGGGAAAGGGAGAAAAGAAGGAAGAGAAAAGGAGTGGGGGAATGAATTAAGGAAGGAAAGGAGGGAGGAGAGAGGGGGGAAAGAAAAGGACAGGAAAAGAAAGAAAAAAAGAAAAGATCTTCCCTGGTTGAAGTGAGAAAGCGTATTGCAGAGCTCTCCCCGTCAAGCTTTGCCTTGACCTCCACACTGGGCTCCTGCCGCACCGCCCTGCCTGGCCCACAATGCCCTCTGTGGTACCACCGAGCCCAGGCATCTACAAATAGCTTAAAAGCCATCCCTTTGAATGAAGATCTCCTTCTAACAAATAAGAAAACTAAGACTTGATGGCTGAATCACATTCTTCTTTAGTATTCTAAATTCTTCCTTCCAAAAGAAACCCCATTATCTTTTGGTTTCTTGTTAGTAGATGGCTCTGCACAGTCTTCTCCAAAATAATTGTATGTGAATCCAGATCATTATTGTTTAGCACACTCTTCTTATGGGTCAACAATCATAATTTAATGTCACTCATATAATTTTCTTTCAACAAAACAATTTTTAAAATATAAAAATTTTATAAGCACCACTTTCCTGTTACACAAAAAAAACAAACAGAAAATTTACTTAAAAACTAAAAAAAAACAACAATGTTGACCTTTATAAAAACAAGTCTAAATTTTGCTCATGTTATTATAAAGACACAGAGGTAAATTTTTAAAATGTATCATTTAGCCTTGTCACATTGAAGCAAAGACCTCCTTAAGCAAATGGAGAAGATGTAGCTGTGGTTACTCAATGTCAAGCAAAAGCTGTTTATCAAAGAGCAGACATGCAGTTATTGATCTGGAATTGGCATGATGACAAACTGCTTTGCAAATCTTCCTCTTCCCAATTAAAGTGTCTCTATTGAACTTGATTGAAAGCTATTTGGTAAGTATACTTTTTGCACGATAGTGTGCTCGGTTGGGGGTCTTTTTATTAAACTGAAATTCCATCATTAGCTTTGACTAGCACCAGCTGCTGCATAAATTCTGTGTTGATGTAGACCTCCACTAGTATTCCAAATATTGCAGGTGAATCTCTGATTCTAAAACCCTCAATCATGTAGTAGGAATAATTAACATCTGATAAATGCAGAATAGAAAGAACTCTCATTTGAAAATACAGACAGTAGTGGGGTCATAATCTCATCTCAGCTCCTCAGAACACTGAACCAAAATAGGACCTTAGTTCTTAAAAAAAGAAAAAGCATTCTTAAATCTCTCCACTTCATAATTTTTCTCTGGAGCTAATTAGATATGGGAAAGTTGGGAAACAAAATGAAATGTTATAATTTTGCAACAAAGGTAAAGGCAGAATCCAAGATCCAATACATTCTAACTGATGTTACTTGAGCGTTCTAATTCCAGATCAATTTCCAGGAATTTGGAGTTTGTACCAGTCATAAGTGTTCTCCCTTCTAAATAGTTCACAGTCTGTTAGTACTTTAATACAGAAGAGAATTTTTCTTGTTAATTTATATCTATAGAAATGGACATGAATCTAATGAATCTAATATTATTTCTGTGAGATATGAGTATATGGCAAAAATATAGCACAAAATATATTATAGGAAAGTCCCTTATAATGTTGAATTTATAAAACCACCTACTTTGTGTACTAAGTACACCTATTAGGACTTTTCCTAAATATAGTCAGTATGTTCAGAAGATAAGCTTTAAACCATGATAAACTTGAATTCATAAAATAATGAAATTAATTTAAATGAAACATGCCATGATAGTAGTACAGTGGTTGAAAGCAGATTGGAGTTCAATTCCTGATCTTCAGTTTCTTCATCTGTAAAATGGGAACAATACTAGTACAAGGCTCCTTGAGTTACTTCAAGCACTGAGAAAATAAATATATGGTACTTAGCAAAACACAGCATATTTATTTTCCATTGCTGCTTAACAAATTACCATATATGCAGTGGCTAAAAGTGATGCTCATTTATTATCTCAGGATCTCTGCAGACCAGGGCATGGGTTACTTAGATGGTTCCTCTACGTAGAGTCTCACAAGGCTGTAATCAAGATGGCAGTTGGACTGAGTTCTCATCTGGAGGCTCCACCGGGAAAGAAACCCCTTCCAAGTTCACTCACATGCTCGGTAGAATTCATTTCCTTGAGCCTTAAGACCAACGACCCCAGCTTCTTTCTGGCTGTCGACTGGAGGCTGCCCACAGTTCCTCACCATGTGGGGCTCCCCAGCATGGCTGCTTACTTCATCAGGCCAGCAAGCTCCGTCTCTAGGATGAGTTTTCTCCCATGACAGAGTCCTTTGTTATGTAACACACTTGTGCCTATTGGGAGGAACATCTCATTACTTTTACGGGGTTCTACTGGTTAGAAGCGAGTCACAGTTTCTGTCCACACTCAGGAGCAAACACCAGGAAGCAGGGCTGGCTGGGGCTACCAGAGAGTCTGTGTAGCATAGAGAATAAGTGAATGGGTGAATGAATGAATGAATGGACGAGTGAGTGAATGAATGACTCGGAGCACTTAGCTGCAAAGGGAGTAAGCCATAGACCTCTGAAACATGAGAAAACATGGGAAATAGTTCTAAACTCAGGACAAACAGGTGGACAATGGACTGTGCAGGTCACAGCTCGGCTGAAGTCATAATGCGAGTATTCAGCCTTCGTAAAACTAATGGATCGAAGAGTTATGGGGCTGGGCTCGGAGAAGGTCAGCCTAAGATCTTAAGGATTGTGGGGAATGGAACCCTGAGGGAAGAATGGGGTTTCTAGTCCCACTTAATGGTGATAATTTTCTCATAACTGGAGGAAACAAAGAAATTAGAAATGAAATGAAATGGTCAAATAGTTACAAAACTATTCTTAACTTATAAGCAATAAAAATAATCAACAATAGGAGAATATTCACCATAAATGAAAACAGTTATCTCCATATGAAGCAAATAAAAATTGATTTAAACATATTGATGAACACAACCAATATCCCAATGGATAAAAAGGCAAAGGACATGATTATGTGTTGTTTCATGCGCAGGAAGTATAATTAGCAAGTAAATTTAAAAAGTTTAAATTTAATACGGATGGGACAGAAGCCTTACAATTTTTTAAAGTCACAATCTAATCTATAAATTTTGTTTTACTGGCCGATTACTCCAAGATGGGAGAGTAAACAGTAAAATAAATTGCATCAGTATTACTCACCCCACACCTGTCATAACTTGTAACTCATCCTCGGTGGATGAATTTTTGATGGTAACTGACTTTCAGGTAGGGTAAGAGAGACAAATGGATGGCTGCATGCCCACATACACACAAAACTTCTTTTCAGATCATATGTTCATATTAGCATGAATCCAATATAGAAAAAACATTACTTAAAGCTCTTTCTAAGTTACTTCTACTACCCTCGTAGCTGAAACACAGTAAAACAGGTACAGATCAGACTCTGAAAGAACAAGAAAACTAGGCAAAGGGACTAGATACTCCACAGGAAGAGAATCTGCACAGGAAGGAAGCCCGTGCCTTTACTTTAGTAAATACTCTTATTGACAACACTGTGACCTCCGATGACCTCCTTCTTTGTGGCCAGGCTCGCTGGATGCAGCCAGGCTCGCTGGATGCAGCGGGGCAAGCACCATTGCTGGACTTGGCTCAGACTCAGTGAGACAAGTAGGTTTTCTGCTTTCCCCTCTCCCTTCGGCCTGCTTTGAGTACAGAGGTGATACCAGTGTTGATGGCAGTAATAATATGCTAATATGTTTGTCCATATTGCTGTCATATCTCTGCAGGAGTGAATTACAGCATGCCTCTTGTCATGGCCAGGAACAGAAGGGCCAATCATTGAATGAATACTAGTAAGCAATCACTAAATATTTGTCATTGCTATTAATGTTATTTTTATTGTCGGTGGGAATGAGGCAGACAAGGATGGATTTGTTTCTGGATTCCCGCTTTTGGTGTCAGCAAGGAGGGGAGGCACTTGTGGGACAGCTGCAGTGGAGGGTGGTAGGAGGAGGCCCGGCCAGATGAGCACAGCACCTGAAGATGATGATGACAGAGGAGCAGCAGATGGTGTCTGGGTGGTCTGATGGCTGTGGTCAGGGCCAGTTACTTCCAAATACAACTCCAGGCCGATGAGCTACAATAGATCCAGAAGATTTTCAAACCAGAGTCAGCCAACCAGCCACCCCCACTATTAAGTAAGAGGATGGTCAGTCTTGGACCTGAGGCAGGGGATAAGAAGGTGATATGGGAAAGGTGGGTCACGAGGGATAGTGGGGAGCACAAGCAGCAAGCATGTGACGGTTACAGTACCTTTCGGAGAGCATCGCTTGTTACTGTGCACTGGAAGAAGGGAGAAACTAGGTTAAAACAGAGACTTTCAGAGAGAAGGAGCAGACCACACGTTTGTTCTTTACATTTGGCCCAGGTAGGCTGGATGTCCCAGCTGGTCCCCGCCAGTCTCTGCACTCCTCAGTCTAGGTAGTAAAGGTCCTTTGGTCCTGCCCCTTTCACTGTGGTGGCCCTCAGACTGCATACCAGCATGTTTCCTGGACTGTAAGCTTTTAGAAGGCAGGGTTCAAATCTATGTGGTTCACTCTGAACAGGGTATAACACGATAAACAGATGGTTAATATAAACAGATGGTTAATATTTTTAAGATGACATAGATGATGCTACTCACAAAATATTAAGGGTGAATGAGATTCATAAAGCCATCCTTTTTTGCAGTAACATCAACAGGACTTGAAAAGTCAATACTGTGCTATTGAGAAAACAGCAGTATCACTTCCTATCCTTAAAATGCTTGCCAGGTGTAATGCCACTTCTAGAAGCCTAGCGTAGGGAAATAATCAGCAATAGGAACAAAGGTGTACGAACACACGAGCACCTAGATGCCTAACTCTGAGAAAATGGCCAGGTGAAGCTTGGTACACCTGTGAGATGGACTATCCAGCAGTCATCAAAAATCATAATGAATAATATTAACAGGAAAATGTGCACATGAAAAGAGCAAGTGAAAAAAATAGACACCGTATGTTTTTTTTAAGCACAGAAACATGGGCAAGACACACACCAACTTACTAAAACGGTGGGTGGGGGTGATGTCAGGGAGTCAGCCTGGAGGTGAGCAGTGAGGGAGCGGGAACTAAGCAAAGGGAAACTGAGTTTTCGAACACCGACTGTGTGCAGGCCTGGGGCTACGTACCCAGCCCTATGAGGGACTATTTTTCACAATCACAGGTAAGAACGGGCTGCGGGAGAAGACGGCCTCTTTGCACAGCGAACAGACGCCTCCCGTCCTGGCTCGCGGGGAAGGCTGGAGGGTGCCTGGTCGGGCCTGCGAGTGCCTGAGCCGGCTCGGGGGCGGTTAGCAGCCCGCCCGGCCGCGGAGCCGCGAGGCAGCGAGCAGGGGCCGGAGGGCCGGCCGAGGGGACATGAGCGGGGAGGCGGTGCGCGCGTGCGCGTCCGTGGGACGCCGTTAGGCGGGCTGTGCTAGCTCCTAAACCTCACCCAGAATTGCACGGGGAGCTTCCTAAGGCCATCGGTGTGCAGCCCAGCAGGCCCAGGCCAAAGCAGCCACATCCGGCTGTAGGTAAGAACGAAACACTACGCCGGGCAGTGCATAGAGAAAGGGGAGAGCTGCCAAGCCGTGTGCACGCCTCGTGCTTGCTGCTCCCTGGGGGCTTACTGGGGCCCTCCCCACGGCACTCCATGCCAAGGAGGGCTTTCTGCATTGAGCCCCTCCTATTTCCTCTCTTGCTTGCATGTGAAACCTCCACCTTTCTAGCGGTTTGTCCCAGCAACATTTACACGCGTTCCTCTTCAGCCCGTACTCACCTTCAGCGACTGCCCTCGCGTGCTGTGTCCTCCCTTTGGAAACGCGAGTCCTCTACCTGATCAGCCACACGCGGCCGTGCCTGCATCCTCCTGCGCTCCTCGGCCCGTTACCACCTGGCACCGGTGCGGCCTTCTTCCTAAAACTGCTTTCACCAGTCTCACCAGGGGACCCCCTCATTGCTAGAAGTAATTGCACACTTCCCTTCCCTTCCCTGACTTTGGGGCCACATTTAACCCCCGAGATTCGCCTGCAGAGCCACGTGTCCAGCTACTGAATCGGCATTCCACAACTTCCTGAAGCCTCAAATTAAATAGGTTCCAAGTTGCACTCGTCTTCCCTGCAAACCTAGCCTCGTTCCACACGCTTTACGTCAGTAAATGTCACTGCTACCAAAGCCAGAAACATTTGGATTTTAACCAGGTCTGTCCTCCCTGCTTCTCCCTGAAGCACCTGTGGGACTCCAGTCGTTCAGACCACCATCACTCACTCAGTATCCTCATCCGTGCACGGCCCGTCACCGTCTCTAATCTGTCCCTTGGAATGCAGTCCAAGGAACCTTTCCAAAGTGCAAGTCTGATTACGTCAGTGCCCACCTGTCCCTAAAAGAAAGATAAACTTCTTAACGTGGTTTGCAAAATGCTCTTCAAGCGTCATCTTCACCACGCGCCCTCTGCGCGCCTCAGGCCAGCCACACTTCTCGCCGTTCCTCTCGTGCGGGCGCCCCCTCTCGGTCTGGCGGTTTCCGTGGCCTGAAACACTATCTCCTGGCTTCTATTCTGGTTAGGTCCTTCCAAAGCTTTAGGGCTGAGCTTATAACCATTCAGGTTCAGGTTAAATAGCCTTCATATAGGCATCCAGCACATTGCAAATGCTCTTAAAACTGACTTTAGCACCACCAACGCACGTGATAGACGCCATTCCCGCTGTGGGCCCTAGGGACTGCGCCCGGGCTCGCCAGCGCTCACAGGCGTCCACCTCACGTCTACTCCCACTAGTTGAATTGCACTATAAGCCTAACAAGAGTCAGACATGTTTGTTCCAACCCTATTTCATGCCAGTCTTACTTTTTATAACTATCCTACTAAACGAAATATTATGACATTCATAAAGTATGAGTATAGAAGGAACGTTGTTGTTTCCATGAGAAATAATGTAGAAAAACGATGCACTACTAAAAAACATGGTTGTCACGTTATGTAGGGATGTAAACGCTGTAAATGGAAAAACTTCATACACAGGTTCTATTCTGAGATAGATTTGCAGGTACCTAAATTCTTGTCCCAATTTAAAAAAAAATTAAAACTGGAAATCAAAAAAATATATATTAACAATGTGGTTTATGCCAGAAAGATGATCTCAGACTTCAATTATCAGTCACATACCTAAAGAAAAGGCCTCGGCCCTCCATCAAAAGATTGGCAAAATAATGTATATTTATATAAATTTTTTGAAGTGAAATTCACATAACACCCGATTTACCACTTTAAAGTGTACAATTCAGAGGCATTTAGTGCATTCACAATGTTTGCAATCACCACCTCTCTCTAGTTTCAAAACTTTCTCATCACCCCAGAAGGACACCCTGTAACCATAAAGGAATCCCTCCTCTTCTGGAAGTCCCTCCTCTGGAAGCCCCTAATCTGCTTAGGTTGAAACAGCATTTAAAGCATGTAGATTACACTTTTTTAAAGATTTTCTTCTTTACTGACTTGTTTGATTAATCTGTTGATCCAACTTGAGTTGACTAAGTGTGTGATCCTTCTAGCTTTGTGTTATGTTTGCTTATTGAGTTACCTGTGTCTCACCCTCGAGGTGCTGAGTGCTCTGCAGGCAGGAGACATGTACAGGCTGTTCACCTACGGGTCTGCAGCGCATGACACAGATTCCGGCACATTATGTCCTCCATGTTTGAGGGTCTAATTCACATAACCAGGAAGTTCATTAATTTGTCCAAGGACATACGACTGGTACCTGGTGTCCCAACATAAGCCTACATCTCTCTCAGCACACTAAGCAGAAAGTGGGACCTATCTGGGAGGTGACAGCAGTCACACTAGAGTTGATACTGAGGAGGGCTTACTATATGCCACGTGCTGTTTGAGGCCCTTTTCAAGTATACATCATTTAATCCTTCTACCAACTTTGCAAAATAAGTAGTTCTATTAGCCCAGAAATTCTGGAGCGGGCAGTGGAGATGCCTGAATCCTCCCAAGTATTACAGGAAACCAGAGGAAGGCTTCGAATCCAGGAGTAGCTTAGTCAAATGCCAAGACAGGACCATCATTTTATCACGTTAGCAACAATTTTTAGGGAAGCAGAAGTGAGGTAAGATGGCTGAAGTGGACCTGCTCTAGAGTTTGCTGTCCTACAAAGAGAGAGAGAGGTCTTGTGCTGTGTCTCAGAAGTGCTGGTTATAGTTCCTGTGGCAGATGCCATTGTTTTGCTCTTTTGCTCTGTCGGGTACTACTGCATCCTACAGGTAAAACCATAGCTACTGTAAACCAGAGTACTGCTGTGTTCCTGCTAGGTCCACTGCGCTCCAGGACTCCACCAGACCTGTGGCTTCTGCACAGACACCAGGCCGTCTGTCCCTCTCCTGGTCACCACCGCTGCAGAGCACAGACAGGCCAGTGTTGCCCAGTGGTCTGCAGCACAGGCGGGTGCCTCTTTCCATTTACTCTCCACATTGGATGTTACCCAAGCAATATGGCCGGCTCTGCAAAGTCTTAAGAGGCTGGGTGAAGATGAGTCTTCTGGTTTTAATTCACAACCCTCTCTCTTCCGGGACCCAGAACTGAGTCGTGGAAATCCACCTGAGGCAAATGCGGCTGACCCTATGGGACTTGCAGTAACTGCTCTGCTCCAACAGTTAAGGCTCGTAACTGGGCCCAGCTGGCCCCATCGCCTCAGCTCCGCTCAGTCCCTCGGGTGCGGTCAGACGATTCTGAATTTCAAAGCTGAGGGCACTTAGAGCTGGGACTCCATTTCCCTTACCCTTAAGACCAAGTGTGGAAATTAGAAGTGAAAGAAAAGCAATTGGAGACCCTGTAAGAGACGGAGTTCAGGATTTGTTGAACCCTTGATGATAGACTTTTAACACTAACATATTCTGAGTTTCTCTGGAAAAGTTTTATATTTTGTTCAGAACTTTAGGGAGTTCTGTAAAGAGAAATAAAGATGGTATGGAAAGTGCGATTTTAAAATCTAATGGCTAAATTTCTATCCTGTCCTACCATTAACAGGAATTATATTAGTGGGATTGGATTCACTATACCGCTTTAAAGTCTTGGTTGAAACACGTTTATAGAGGGACAGCTCCGTGCCGAACACCATAATGGGCCCCTCTGGGGAGTTCAGACAGGGCGGGGTAAATCCTGAGCCCTAATAGCATTCGCAGCACTTGTGGGGACACAGAGCAACACAGATTGATACCCTGTGAGCTGTCCAGATTTCTGGAGGGTAGAGTTAGGCTGATTGTTCTGTTCTCTAGTTTTCTATAGGACATGTATATTGGTTGTGTACTAAAAACTGAAATAAAATTAAACAAGGATAAAATCTCTGCACTCAGAGTTGCCATCTGGTGCCCTGACGGCTCAGTCCCCACACGGCCTTCACCCTGCTTCTTGAATAGAGGAAGGAAGTGCTAAAAGGGAACCAGAGGACCTCTGGTCCCATTTCTTCTTTTGTTCCCTCTGCTTTATCACTAGCAAATGGATACACTTGACACCTCATGAAAGCCTTCTCTGTGCATTAAAAACTTCAAGGTATGTTAAATAATAACAACAGTAATCACAAGAGTAATAATAATGATGTATCTGAGGCTTTTACCAAATAAGTAGGCTGGTTGCTGGATGAGTGTTGAACCAAATTATGAATAAAAGGCCTTAAACAAAATATTTCTCAGTGTGCCTCTCTCTTAACCATTTTTCCAATGTGATCCTAAATAAATAAAGCATTCTACTTTAAACATCCCATTTTCAGACAAAATCTCTTAGTGAGCTTTCTTCTAAAAGTATATGGAATTAGGTTAGTTTCTGATGTTTTATTTTTTTCTCAACCCATATAAGAACAATACTCATATATATGTGTATATGTGTGTGTGTGTGTGTGTGTGTGTGTGTGTGTATAAAATTCTTATGAACCAAGTAAGTAGTAAAAATTTTAGAGTCTGAATTAAAATATCTCTTCAATAACTGACTTCCTGTACTGTCTCTTTATGTTTTGGTCACCATCATTGTCATAACCACTGCAAACATCTAGATCAGACTTGAACTTTACACAATTTTTCTACCTACAGTTTCCTCTTCATAGTTGCCCAATAGTTCCCATTTTATTGAGAAGGAAACTGAGGTTCATAGAGATTGAATGACTTGCCTAGGATCTCACTTGCCTAGGATCTGCCTAGGTGCAGAACTAGGCCTCAACCTCAAGCCTGCTGGTTCTACATTTTTCATTCTTTCTTCTACCACACTGCTGTTCCATTTCCTCAGTTTCTGGATTTTAGTAGTGGTGGCATTTGGCTTGACTTAGAAATTTTTAAATCAAATCTTGAATGACTACCTTAAGCACACCCCCAAGGGACCAACCCAGGGGTACACATGTAGTCTGAAAGGAGCCCTCCTATCTCATTCCACATCTGTCCACCCTTTTAAATTTAGCACCAAATCTTAAGGACGTGCCTTTGAAAAATTAAAATTGCCACAGACAGGGAGGGAGAAAGTAGATTTTAGAATTTCCTCCTTTTTACAACTGGTGGCAAGACAGCTAATATCTCTTTTCAATCACTAATGTTTAAATTTTTTTCTAGAAAATATACAGTATGAACAAAATGCTGTATTAAGAGGAAGCAGGCCTGAGCAGCAGAGTATGAGGTAGTATCCAACAAGATGTGGTGGTACCCAGTCCAGACTGTGGGGCTACATTGAAATTCTGGGTTTAGGGGTTTCAAACCTGTGAGGCATTTTGCCTCAAAGAGTAAGCACGTGAAAGCTAGCACATATATCTTCCCAAGTATGTTGCATGTAATATTTAGGACATGTCTACAGTAAAAATTATTCATTGTTTATTTGAAGTTAAATTTAATGGGGTACCCTGTATTTTTTTCTGCCACTCTAGAGGCAAATTGACAGGGCAGTCATAGGCCAGGTGCAGAGAATGCTGGTTTGGGGACATTCCTGATGAACCAGGTGCTAGAACTGAGCTGCTATGAACCAGTCTGAATTCAGTCCTTGGTTGTGCACATTCATACCTTTTCCATGCGTTTCATCATCCACTTGGACCTTTTGTCTTTGATTGAAATTCTCTATAAACTACACCTGAATGTAATACCAAGGCGTTAATCACAAGCCTCCCAAAGTATTTTCATATTGTGTGTAATAAATGCCCATATACTTAGGATTTAAAGTATGAACTACTCACCATAATATTTAGTTAAAATTACAAAGGGAGTACAAATTAAGCCATCGTTTTGGTAAGGTGCATATTATAAGTCTTATTTAATTTCCCCATGTACTCTTATGTGTGTTTGTATAACTGTTGTGTCAAGACTTTCACTGATAAAGTATTTCAATTAGCTGCTAAAAGAAATGCATTTAAGGAGTTACAACTGATGTACATCGGGGCTAAATACCTATAATCAGAGTTATTTCTCACCTGAGTCCCTCTTACTGATGTTATGTAACAAGTGGCCCTGATTGCTAGCAAGAGCTCGCTTAACGTGTTCTCATTTGTGTGGTAATCGCGTGAAAATAATGACTCACTAGCACTTCAAAAAAGAAACTGATACTAGCTTTAGGCTAGATGAGTTATATGGTCACTTTATCATACCTGGAAGTCTTATTCCTAAATCAACAGGATTTTTCAAACCCTTTTTCACAGAACTAATTTGAGACCATCTAAGAGACAAAATGATATTGAGGTGGAGGGGGCGGGTGGCAATTAAGGAAACTGGTGAATGGAAGGTGGTCACCTGCCTTCATGCTCTCCTACCTCTGTTTCCACCCATTTGCCACACTAGCTTGCTGGACAACCAGGGCTTATTACTTGTGGACAAAAATAGCTAACATGAGCTGAAAAGGCAGGGTCAGTAGTAATGGCAGTAGTAGTAGTGAGGAGATGCAGGGCAGAATGTACAGGGAAGTAAAATTGTCCCTCAACCACCAGTGGCCTTTTCTGTCCCTGAATAGTTTGTGTGATCATCATATCGCTCTTCAACAATCTTCTGACATTGTCTTTTATAATCATGAAATCACCACCAATATTTTTTCTCACACATTATTTATTCTCTACTTCTTTATATCATAACCTCGTAATCCCAGTTCATAGAAGTAACCAGAGAATTCTCCAGATTTAGTTCTATCCCATTATCTTTCCTTGAATCACCTTAATGTGGTATTCTGGGAACTTTACGGAGGCAAATTCTTGTCAAAGAAAGGTAACATTTCTGTGGCAAGGCAGTTATTGATAATTTCTGTCATTTGTATTCTGTATATTTGTAATAACTCAGCCTAAGTCCTTAAAGAAGGAAATTTTCACATTGCTCAATTTCATGACTGAAGCAGGCAACTCAAGGTTCGGGCAATCCTGCCTTTCCTACAAAGCCATCATGAGGAACCTGAGGTGGCCACTCTAAACAGCTTGCCTATAGGAAATCTAAAGAATGAAATTGACTCCTAAAATTATTCCCATGTCTTACATGTGTCCTGATTACATAATAAGAAATTCCATCTCTGAGAACTTTGTAGAGACTAGTATTTCTCCTCCTAGCTCTTTTCAAACTCATTTCTATGAGATAGTGGGCCTAAGAATGTGGAAGAAAACTCCAGTCTCTAAGAAGGCCTTTTTCTCCTGTTCACAGCCCCATCTAGTCCCATGTCATATTCTTTATCCCCAGGAAATGTAGCTAAATTCCTACAAATATCTCAGAGAATGCAAAGCTTTGAGAGGGGGCATTTTATTTTATAATTTAAATTTATTTAATATAACTTTTGAATAGATAATAAATACATTCACATGGTTCAAAAATTAAACTGACATAAAAAGTTATACATTGAGAAGCTGTGTTTCACCCCCTTTTCTCATCCACCCCACTAATCTCTGATGCCCCCAATAGGTTAGCACTTGCATTGGTTCCTTATGAGGGCTTCCAATGTTTTTATGCATATACAAGTAAACATCAATTCATATTCTTATTTTTATACATTTCTTATACAAAAGGCAACATATACTATACATGTTCTGCTCCTTGTTTTTTTTTTCATATAAAAATATGTCCTGGATAAAGAAGCTGTGGTACATACACACAATGGAATATTACTCAGCTGTAAGAAAAGATGAAATAGTGCCATTTGCAACAACATGGATGGACCTGGAGATCATCATGCTAAGTGAAATAAGCCAGACAGAAGAAACAAAGACCTGTATGACTTCACTCATATGCGGAATATAAAACTGAAAGCAACAAAGAAACAAAAACTCATGGACACAGTCAGTAGTTTAGTGGTCACCTGAGGGCATGAGGGGAGCGGTTGGGAGAGGAAGAAGGGGACTCAAATACATGGTGATGGAAAGAGAACTGACTCTGGGTGGTGAATACATTATACAACACATACAAGATGCACTGTAGAATTCTACACCTGGAACCTATGTAATTTTAGCTAACCAATATCACCCCAATAAATTTAACAATAAAAAATAAAGGAAAAAAATATCCTGGAGATCCCTCCATATCAGAATATAGAGAGCGTTTATGAAAACATAAGTGTCCTTGTCAACAGACACAGGATATTTCTTAACTCCTACCATCACAAACAATGCTGCAGCGAACACTAGTCTGTGTGTCCTTTTGTCATGCACAAGTGTATCTGTAGGGATACATTTCCAGAAGTGGGAATAGAATTTTGATTAAATATCTCTGTTTTAGCACTTGTTAAAGAATAGACTGTATTTTAGTTAGTGCTGTGTCCTCACTATTTTATGAGCTTCTAAAAGGCATGAACTGTGTTTCATTCATCTTTGCGTGCATAGCCCTACCATGGTACCTAGCACATTAACACTGAATACAAAATAAACTTCTCAGTGTAACTATAACCTTGAGAACAGTAAAGTAACCCCTCAACTTAAAAGGCTGAGATCTAGGGTGTAGAGTAAGAGGCACTTCTGAGTTTCTATTTAAGGATGAAAATGGGACTCATATAATGCCAGGCCAATGAAAATATTGAATAACGAGTGCACGTTTCAAGAATGAGGATGTCTCTTCAAATCCAGAGACTGAGATAATGTCATATAAATGTTCTGGGGTATTCACACACAGAGAGGCTGAATGGTAAAATGGGAAGGGAGCCTGGAACACTCCTGCTGGAAGAATATTAGCCACAAGTGACTGAGAACAGCACTTGCTCAGAAGCCCAGCCCCAGACAGGGAGTAAAGGTAAGTGAACACCTAGATTAGAATCTGAGCAGAGAGGGAGACTCTGTGTGTGTGTGTGTGTGTGTGTGTGTGTGTGTGTGTGAGAGAGAGAGAGAGAGAGAGAGAGAGAGAATTCCAATTCACTTTCATCTCCATTCTTATGAGTGCAAGAATGGCTCCTAATTCCACTGTGCAGCCCACACTTGTCAAGAAAGCTGCTAGCAAAGAGCCTTGGTGAAAACTCAGACCCGGTCCTGAACCACCAGCAGCCATACTTCCAGCTCTTTCCCTCCCCACCCCAGCGCTGCCTCCTCCCCAGCCTGAACTGTGGGAGCATTCCCTCTCTCCACTGGGTCATTCCTACGCACCCCAGTGGCCACTGAGCTATGTTTAACCAAGTTTAAAGAGATGGAATGGCAGACAGATACAAGGGCAGTCAGAAAAAAAACCCAGCCATAAATGCCTCGATTTTTGATATTACATGGCTGGATACTTTCCAGACAGCCCTCGTATGTCACACACAGAACCCATCTCAGCCCTTTACAAAAGCCCTGCCTCTCAAAAACTATCAGTGAAATATAAATTGGTACAACTTCTTCCATTGTATCAAAGTGTGGAAATAGTATTCCAAAACTATAAATGTGTTCTTGTTCATCAGTTTCAATTCAGGCAATTACAAATATACATAAAATTACACAAAAATATGCATGTTTGCTGATGTATTATTTGAAAAAGCAAAGACTTAAAAAAACCCTAAATATTTATCAATATGAAAATGATTATCTCCATAATAGCATGTTATTTGATATCCTGTGCAGTGTCTGAAAGAATAAGACAGACCCACGTGTAAGGCATGAAATGATAGCTAAAATACATGATTAAAAAATATGCTTGCATATGAATTTTTAAGTGTCTGTTAAAATATATAAGAAAGTATTATTAACGGTTACCACAGGAATGGAATTGAAGGGGTTAGGGGGGGAAAGGAACTTTTTTAAAACTTTATATCCTGTTTGTATTGCTTTTATAATTAAAACATTCCCTTGCAGCCAGTCTGTATAGATTATACAGGGTTTAGTAATCATTTTTTACTCAAAATAACCATCACCTTAAAAATCCTCCAAAAGAGTTTCTTACAGTCGAATAAAGAGCTGTGGTCGACCTTAACTGAAGTTTACAAAACCAACTTTAGCTTTGTCAACATAAACTCAAAACCCAGCTCATACAGAAAGCTGACTAAAATTTCCTGTGGTTACAAAAATCAATGTGTTGAGCCTTCAGATTATTGAGGAGGTTGTCAGCAATTTTAATATCACTCTTTGCCCACAAATTGCCCCTTGATGCTTACCTGCACATATCTTTTTAAGGAATGCATTTTAATTTGTATCTTGTGCTTTCAGCAAGATTTCCTATGCAATAGTCTTAAAAATCATGAAAAATTTTGTATCATATTTTACAAGCACAGGGAGAAGTGAAGAAGATACTCCCATATTATGCAAGGACAGACTGCTCAGGGCAGACTTACACAGAGTAGTAGATTCTGATATTTTCAAGTCCTGATAATTGGAGCCATTCAATCAGTCTCTGTGCCTGATCCTGAAGGAAGAAAACCTGAGACAAGAAGTGAGAAGATGAGAAAATGTCAAGGCAAAAAAAAAAAAGCAGTTGGAAGGTACAATTGACAATAGACTCAAACATAGGTCCTTTGGAGGCAAGGCTTTAATCAGGAAGCTCAAACGCAGCAAAATTTTATTTGGGACATCAATTTTCAAGTCACCTACCTTTTCCAAGACTTCCAGTTGCTAAGATGTTGATGTCTTTGGTTACTAATCTAACAAAGTTTTCTAGTGTCAAGAAGTTTTAGCAATTTGCCTTTCTGTCTGCAATGCAGAAAAAAAAAGTTGAGGGGTGTATAATATTAATTTAAATGTCTTGTATGATTGCTCATCTTTCTGTAATTGTATTTTGTATTTGCAAATGTAGAGAAGCACATTTTCTTGGTAATAAGATGGTAGGTCTATATTAGAAGCTATAGACAGACACGTCAAGCAAACATGTAATTCATCTTGCTGTGATTATAACCAGGTAGAGTCTGTGGAAGTAATCCATGCCTGAAACTCCCAAACAACCTTAAGAGATCTTCAGAACCAAAGCACACTTTTGAGGTTAGTCCCAAAACCTTTAAGAACTTCCATTTATGACTAAATTCTACAGTACAATAACCACTGGAATAAGAAAAAGAGGGGTTAAAAGATCAGCAAATGAAGAAGAAATAACAGAAAATAAGAGAAAAATAAAGAAAGCAGTAACATAGCAATAATTATACCTTTGCTTGCATAATTCACTTATGACCAAGCAATCCGTCTTCGATTATAAAAAATGAACATAACTTTCTAAGGAAATTCTGCTTCCACAAAGTGAGTAGGTTCTAAGCATGTTTGCTCATTTCAGAGAGATGTGTTGATATAATTTAGGGTCTTAAAGCTTAAGCCTCCAATACTTAGATCCAGGTATCCAGAAATAAATGATCTTGACAATTAACATAAAATCTAAATTCACATGGGCCCCAATTTTTGGAGCAATATGGGTGAAAGTACATTTTTGAACTCAATTCTCCAGATAACTTGCACTTGTCTGCCTAGCCAAGGTCCATAGGGTTGGGATACCTCTTTAAATTCATAGAATATTTTCTCCTTTGAACCATTAATTAACTTCATCATGCGCAGTTTCTACAATACAAGTCCATTTGCCCCAGTGTCTTAGCATCATGGTACCCTGTCATCAGAGTACTGGTTAGATCCCCTAGTGGGAGTCACTTACCCAGTTGCCTGCCTCATTATTCACATGTTTTTTTAGATTCGTGAAATGTGACAAACAGGTTTATGCTGTGTACAACTTGGAGGGCAGCCAATGTCTGTCTGCCCATACAATATATTTACTCTCCTTCCTCAAATCTCTCTCCCACACAGAGAAGCTGTATTTTAAGACTAAAATCAGTGTCGAATGCAATCCAGTAATGTCACTGCAGAAAACAGCAGGTGCTCATCCACTCATTTGCGGTGATTCTTGCAGTGAAGAAAGTGCATCAGTGATTCACCCAACGAACAAAGAAACATCGCAGCAGATATTTGACAAGTCAAATACAGGAAAAGAGCGTTCTCATCTGAAGGTGTGCTCTGCTTTTAGAAAGGGAAACCTCCCACAGGAAAAGCAGGAATTTGGTTGAAGTGCTCTGGTTGTACCTGCAGTAAGCCATGGCATGCCTCCTCTCTCCCTGCTTCTTCTGTTTTATTGCTTCTGTGTTGTACTTCTAAAATAAATATCAATAAATCATTGCAGTTAGATACTCTAATACAGACAGAAATGTACTTGACTCCCTACAGTCATTACAATTGGAGGGGACTCTGATTAGGATGCTTTACTTAATTAAGTGATATCGTCTAAAGAGAGTTCTTCCCTCCATTTTCTGTTTAACAGTCTTAAAACACCAACAGAGGAAATTCATTCTGTTGTTTGCTTTCCTTATTGTAAATGGTTTCTTCTCATTCATAGTTTTACAGAAGAAGATGTTGTGTTAATGAAATGGCTAATAAGCCAAAGACTGTGGTTCAACTACACACAGAGCCTTGTTCAAATCAGCCCAAGCTATGCTAGACTTAGGAATATTTTCTCCCTCAGTCCCAGAAATGTATTTTGAAATTTATTTTTATAATACCTACAACCTAAAATTAAGATGATTCAAAGAATTATTTTCTCTAAGAAATCATGCTTCATCTAGTTTATGTATAGTTTAACAGAGAACTTAAAAACCTGTTTCTTTCAAAAAATAGGGAAAAAAACAGGCAAAGAATAGCAATCCTTATGCATACGATGTTATTTGTGAGGCACTTTAATTTTACTGAAAGAAGTCATTAAATTTGGATTGCCAATACAAATATGATTATATATGTTTTCTAAATAAAATGTTATTATGTTGCAACTGAACTCATCCATTTATTGTTTGTTTACCTAATGCTCAAACGCATGTTTTATTCATAGATGTCTGGGAGAAAAAAATTTTGCTTGATAATCACACCAAGCATATTTAACAAAAGCGATTCCCCTTTTATTAGTGAACAAGTTTAAGCAGAATGATTTCATTTTTTTTTTCATTTAGGTAATTCAGACTCGTAGAATCCTCAGTATGTAGCTTTTGTTTCTCCCCCTGCTCCCTTTTATACCTTTAATGTATGCATGCCTAGCCACCGATGGGAAAATATCATTTCCTGCAACCCTTCCTTTTTCGTTCTTGACTATACTTTCAGTTGATTTCTGGTTTTGGTTAGTTTTCACTAGTTAGTTCTGTCAAGTCATGTATACGACAGACAAATTGAAGCCAAGTAAATAGTTCGCTATCCTGTTGAAGATTTTAAACTCTCTTTGATTAGGATGATTTTGAATTCTAAACATATTTACACATTCTTTTTAAAATAAGTAATATATTTATATTTTCCAAAAAATTAAAAATTGACAGAAAGGAGACAAGAAAGTGAAAATTTATTAATATTTATAAAATTGTTTTCATTACCAAATAAAACATGTTAACAAAATGTTTGCAACTTTAGCAAAATAACAATGACTTGTATTAAATTTAGCAACTTTGTTTCTATTAAAAAGCAACATAAATGTAAAGCCTTTCTTAAATAAATGCAACCAGATTACAATAATTTTTTTAAAAGTTCAAACAATATGCAGCTAAAAGCATTTAATGATCTGAAAAATTTAAATACATATCATATAACTCGACATATAAAAGTGGATATTAATAAACCACATGCAAGAGGATTTTTAATAACTTACTAAACTATTAAAAGAGCACTTTATAAATTGATAACAACCTGAATTGTTTTAATTCCTGATCTGTATACCTTGCTTCTTTTTCAAGCAAAATAATAATAGTAATAACAATCCAAAATTGCTAAATGACTTAATTAATGTTGTATGACTCTAAGGTTTTTATTTTTGTTGTTATTTTTCACTGCATAACACCACTCACTACCTGGAAGCATTCTGAAGTTACATACATTTTCTTGACTCCCAAGTTAAACCAGCTTTACCATAGAAAACAATCTAAAAACAGTAAAACATTGTGCCCCCAGACACGTTACCCAAAGTGAATCCCAGAAGTTGCTCAAAATTGCTTTTATTTTTTAAAAAGATGCTTTTTATTAAATACTAGCCTTATGTTAGTCCTAAAATTCATTAAATATCAGTCATTTTCTAATTTTTAATCTATAATTTTTACAACCAAAAGCTTAGTTTATCTACTTGCTATTAAACAGAGTTCTTTACAGATGTACTTTAAGCTCTTCATTTAAAAAGGTGCCTTTGTCCTGAAACTAAACATATGACATTCCTGTCCCCTAAGAAAAATTTTAAAGAACTGAATAACAGCAAGTAAATTCTGTTAGAGATTTTATTCCATTCTTTTGTATTTGTTTACTTTTTTAAAAATCGTGTAATTTTAAAAAATAAAGAGCATGCCTTTTTTCTTAAGACTTTAAGATAAATGAGAATTTTGTCTAATGAAGTACCACTGAAATTAGAGTAGCTACTGAATCATTATCTGGGAGAAGAATGTGGGTCCCATTTCAAGCAAACCAATTATTTTTGTCAAATGACTTTTCTATCTAAATTGTTTGCTTTAAGCAATAATGACATCAGAGATAATCAGTTATTTTAAAATGCATTTTTAGGGCATTACTGTTCCAATTCCTATGAATCAAACTAAATGCAACAGAGCTAATTTCAGGCTGTTATAAATTGCAACTGCTTTTTCTTGGAGTAGAACATTTGTAGCTCGTGCTCCAATCCTCACAGGAAAATATATCAGATTTTTAAAAATTTCAACACAAATATCAAATAGGCTCTTTAATCAGAAAAAAATATATTTATATCCTAACATACCCTTTGTTCATTCTGTAACAGTAGAAAGAGTCAATTTCCTAAAGAGAACTTAGCTAAGAGACACCCTCCTGCAATGAAGTAGATCAGAGAAGAGTACAAAGAAAAAAAGTTTGGTGCAAAGAAAAATAGTTCTTTGAAACTATTAGTTTTTTTCTTTTTACAGGAATATATAGTGAGCACTCAACAAAGAACATAATTAGCAAAAAGCTTTTTTGGGGCGGAGAAAAGATATCTTGTATGATATGAAAGGAAAAAAATTAACAGACTAAAACAAAACAAACAAACAAAAACAGTCAAAAGTGGACTGTATTTCTTTTCTTCTAAAGCATGTTTCTTTTCGGCAAGAGATGACTGCAGTCTGAAGAGTAAATTACTCCCATCAAGGAGTTGTACTTTATAAATATAGGAGAACAGACGATCCACTCATTTGGAAGACAATTCTCTTCTTAATAGCACCAGTTTCAGAGTTATTTTTGCCTCTAAAAAGGACACCTGCTAGACATTCACAAATCAGGTTTTATGAGGGAGTAAAACTTATAAACTACTGTCAAGATGTGTGTATTTCTAATTCAAGTTAAACATTTTAACAACCATCTTACGAATCTGTTTTGAAGCACCTCAGTGGCCCAGAGGGAGCTCTACCTTTAGTGTGAGAAGACAATGTAACAAAGCATCTCTCACACACACACACACACACACACACAGACACACACACACACCCAAAAAAGGAATGGGGGGTGAGAAAAGGAAAACAAATGTTCTTTACAATGAATAGACTATAAACTTCATGAAAAGATGACCAAAGCAATATATTTGTCTTAGTAGAACAATTCCTGATGAAGAATAAACTAGAGTAAAACTTCTGAGTAGAAGCAAGCATTGAATAAATTGTAAAAATAGCTTTAAGTATCCATATTCTTTTAAGACATTTGTGATACAGATGTTAATATAGTTAACTTAGTTCAGTATTCTGTGATTATGAAAATAGCTAAAGGGTAGTACTTCATTATTTATATTATACAAATTAATCATTCACAATATATGGCTCAACAGTTCAGAAAAAGCCCAATTATCTTCCCCAAGTACAATAACCATACATAAATTACATAGTAACTCCCATACATGCTCTAAATTTTATTTTCAAAAATTGATTTTTTTCCTCATGTTCAAGCACATGTAAAATAAGGTTATTTCCCTAAAACACAAACAGAATAACATGTGGGGATTTTCATAATCTTATTTTACCAATGACCTAAATATAATTACTGGAAAGATCAATTGAAATACATCATATATTTTAATGACTCAAATATTTATTTCTATTCCTTTTTGCATCAAGACTGTGGGAAATTTGTATTATGAAGATCAGATGGTGCACTGATGTGAGAAATATTGCAAAGCATCCTGTTGATTGGTTCTAATTAACTGCAATGCTCTTGTGTTCTCAGTTTTAGCCGGCACACACTACACAATACCTTTTATTTTGTTTTGAATGGAGTTTTACTTAAAAACAGCTGATCTCAATATCCATAGCATTTTAGCTATTTTATCTCTTAAATTTTTCCTGCAATATTTCTTTTCAATTTTAAAGGATAAATTTGAAAATATTTCTTAAGCAAAAAGTATAATCAGTTAAATTAACATCACTCATATGGTCTTTCACATGTATTTTGCATGTTCTACAGTATGTGATTATGTTCTCAAATCACATTTCAATTCCTCTTTAAAAGTTATACATCTGAACTGTGGTTTAAGCAGGAAATTCTGAAAAGCAATTTAGAGCATGCGGGTAATATTTTTTCTTTTCTTTCTTTCTTTTTTTTTTGTAAACAGACTAGTAACTAGAGAAGAGCTGTAACAGGGGACCACGAGAAAGGATGGGAAGGATTTAAGAATTAAAAACATGAAATAAAATTCTTTGCACTCACCTTTCTGTGATGATTTAAACTCAAGCAGTCCTGACAGAGAGAAGTCATGAATTTTCATCAACCTCACACATGTCATACATTTAAAAACATTTTGATTTGTCCTGGTACCTCTGCATATCTCTGAAGCACAGTGCTATGCTGTTTTGTAGGTACAAACCCCATGAACTCCCAGAGCTCTAAAAGATATATTACTAATGTAAATAGGCCCTTGAGTGAAAAAAAAAGAAGAAGAAGAAGCATTAAATAACAGAAAGTTTCCAAGGAAATGAGGAATTTAAAATAAGGAGAGTATTATTTGAAGTAGTACACTTTCTATAATTTTATCCATATACTAGCTTTCTGAGAACATACAATTATCTGACCTGAGAAACAATCATTTTGGAAAGGAAAATCCATAACCCAAATATTAGAGTTAAATTCTTAGTTTAACTTAGTAGATGTTGAAGATGATTAAACAGTTCTCTTTTTGTTCACATGAGGATAAACTGTGACTCATGTGAGCAGAAAGTCCACAGTTTCAAAGCAGCTACAACACCCTACTATTTGCAAGAGGACGGCTAATTGTATCGAGTGTATGCAACAAAAACAGAATTTTGTCCTAAATAATACATCCTGGGATTACTTTGCAAATATTTCTCTTCCTCTTAAAATTATAAAAGATCATGAAGGTGAGGTGAGAAATAAACATTAGGAGAGATTAATAAGTGGCATTATAAATCATTTACACTGTGCCCCTCATTTACAACTGAGGAAACTGAGGTCCAAAAAGGTAAAGTGACTTCACCAAGGTCCTACAAAGACAAAGATGTAAAGCTGAACTAAAGGCAAGTCTCTTGACTCCCAGTAGCACTCTTTCTAGAACACTATACAGTCTTTCAGTGCAGTAAGAGAATATCAGCTCTTGACCCTAAGGGATGTACAGGGCATACAAAATTAATCAGCGATCTTTACCCAGTGTGAACAGTTAATTTTCCCTAAAAAGGTGCCTCTGTGAAAAATATCTTTATGCCTTCATTCTTGCTAGGGTTTGCGCATCTGGATCTATTTAATGAAATGCACTCCTACTCCAAGCAGGCAGGTGTAAACAACCACCATATAGTCTTACTAATTTGTCCCCACTTCCAATCCATTCTCCAGCCTGCTGACTGCATGGTCTTTTTAAAATGCACATCCGATTATGTCTGATTTTTTTCAGTGGATTTCCATCTGCTACAAGATAAACCTATAATTCTCAGGCTGACATGCAGGGTCTTCAAAATATTTTATCTGTATCATCCCTTCAGGTTACTACCAATACTGTCCTCACACTTTCTTCTCCAGCAATATAAACTAGGTGTAATTCCCTAAACATGATAATGCTTTACGTTGCCTCTGGGTCTTTGCACATGCTGTTTCCTCTACTCTGCTCCTCCTTCAAGAGTGAGCTCAAACATTACCTTTTCTCCTCCTAAGGGTAGAGTTTCTTCCCCTGGGACCCCATTGCATTTCGCACAGTCCTCACATTACTCATTGCATTGAACTGTATAGTCTATTATAGGCCTGTCTCCTCAAATACCTTGTCTTTGAAGTTAGAGACATATCTTTCTCTCCATGCCTAGTACTTCACCAGGTATAAGCAGGTAATGAATGTTTACTGACGGAATAAATCAATAAATAAACCATCATATATTTTTCTTACCAAAAAATCTTTATGTCGTAGGATAATATCCCCCAGTTTTTCCATATAACGTCTAAACTGGATGTACATTAACAACAGGATATTTGTATCAGCCTCTGTTTTTGGTTTCTATCAACTATTTTCTCTAAGTACAATTTTGTAATCACTCTCACTATAGTGAGTTGATTTTGGTGTGAAGTTGGTGACGCAATATCAGCTCCTATCTACATGTGAATGAAGAGAAGTATTCTTGGGTAAATAATGAGTCACCATTGTTTCAGGCATTGGTGAAGAACATTCTTTTAGAGTTCCATGTTTTATCAGGAACACAAGTTGAAGGATTACCTGTAACCCACTAAGAATATAAATGCATATTTGGATATAAACAGAAAGTGATTATCAGTATCTTCTTGTCAAGTGAGTGCTTTAAAAGAGGATTTTTAGGCTTAAATAAATGGAATTTTTGGATTCTGTTGCCGTTCGTCTCCTTCTAGTCTTCCCCAACTTGCTGAGCAAATGCTGGTGACATGCAAATGTCTCCTAGGGAGCGTGCTCATCTGAAGCCAGAGCCATCCTTGGCACATATGCACACATTGTCCACTGAAATAATACCTTCATACTCATTAATAAAAGGATTCCCATCAAAGTAGAAAAGAATTTGTCACTATAGTCTTCCCTTAACATGTACATAATCTTGAGCTAGTCCCCAAAATCAATGAAGAGAGGCTCCAGTAGCTGTTTGGGCCAATATATCCCAACTCTGAAGCTACTTTCAATCTTTGATTCCCCCTTAACTCCACTTCACTGGTTCCATTGTGCCCCAAAGCTGCAGCCCCTACTCAAACGTAAAGGGTACTTACTAAGGGATAGAAGTTGGGAGCCCTATAATAGCAGCCATTGCTTCTGCGTGACAGATGGATTCCTCTTGGCCATCACATCACCTTCCAAAGAGCAGCCCAATGTGGCATTATCCAATCAATACTAGTTTTTAAATTCTTTTAAACTAAATGATACTACTCTGGCCAATTCCCACTCTCACCTCCAAAAGAATGATAGGATTTGTGACCTTGTTTCCTCCCCACTTAAGAAGATGGTTACCCTTTAGAATTTTAAAGGTCTTAAATGGTGGGTGTGCCATAGAAAGTTTGTCTGGAATATAAAAAGACATTAACTCTAAGGTTTTTCCAAATCATTAAGTTTTAGGGTTCATTTTATGTTACATCTAAGCTTTGGGGGGTGCTTTTTAAAAAACACTATAGCATTTTTCTCCAACAGTTTTCATTGGAATAGGCAAGGAAATGTGAGAAAGTGATTTCTCCTTTGCTAATTGCATAGAATGGGGCCTCTTTTCTGTCATTTTGAGTCAACTGACCTAGAATCTTAATTTTTTTGTTTACATTAAAAACAAAAAAAAGTTAATAATATACCTTTATCTTTACATTGTTGCATATCATAAAAGATTACAAGCGATAGTGAAAGTGTTTCATAAATTCATTTATTCACCAAACTTATTGAACAGCTATTATATGCCAGGAACCATACAAGGTACTGACTAACAGGAGATAGACAAAGGTTGGGGGGGGGGAGCAGAAATAGAGTAGTTTACAGCTCTAAATCTAAGAATGTGAAATGTGACCACTGTCAAATCACTAGGCTTATAACACAACAAGCTGACAATGCACTGTAGAATTGTACACCTGGAACCTATGTAATCCTTGCTAACAGATGTCACCCCAATAAGTCTAACAATAAAAACAATTTTTTTTTTTTAAATCACATAGGCTTAAATTTTCCTTCTGTCCACTCATTACCTGTTCTGTTGAAAAAAATTTCTTTGGCAGGAAATGTTAGTCAAGATGGAAACTGTTCATCTCCATAAATTCTAACTATATAACTTAATACACAAGAAAATATATGGCTATGTAGCCAAATTGTAAGGGGCATTTTGAAAGTTCTTTATAAACTTATAAAAAGACATAGGCTTCAGTTTCCTTGAGCATCTGAAATGAATTCATTACACTAAAATAGCTCTTATTATCAAGAGCAAGTAATGATTTGCATTATATGCTAATAAAATGGGGGTGTTAGGCATATTTGTACAATAAGATGTTTTTTATTCACTCACAGAGATCCTCTCCTACTCCTGCTTAAATGAACTTGGAAGATTGTTCGCCATTCAGTATTGTTTAAATTATAAGGCACAAATCTGTCATCTGGTTTTTAAAATATTTTCCTCCTTTGGTAATGTAGATGAATAATATCTATCTCCATTCTTTAAGAATATACTAATCTAATAATAGTATCATTTTCAAAAAAATTAAATTCGATTTTTATATCTCACATCTAGAAACCTCCTGACATATTAGAAAATAAAATATTCTTCTAAAAATACACTTTGCTAGCCTTCCAGAACATTTATACTTCAGTGAATTGTACTTCTTTTTTCTGTTCAAAAAGTACAACAAGTCCTCTCACACAAGCAAATCCCCTGGAGAAGACTTCATCGATGAAATCAGTCTACTTTTCATGGTACCTACTAGTAAAAGTTAAGGCTTTATCATCAATCATGATAGTTCATTATTGATTTCAAAGCCACTTCCAGTGTAAGAGTATAAGAAAAGGGCCTATCCTACCAACAAAGAGAACCAGGACGTCTTGTTTCACCCTTATGATTCTTTTATTTTATACTCCTAGATTTTACATCCTCAAGGAAAGAATGCTAATACTAGAGAGGGGTGTATTTTGCTTTTAAAATGTCCCTGAAAACCAAATACGTGCTTGTATCAATGTGAAGTAGGAAAAAACTATTTGTATGTAATTTCAATTTCACATTTCTCTGAAAGTTAAGTGTCTAAATCTTATCAACTTAGAAATAATGTCTCTGTTAAAGCAAATGTGAAAAGCTACAAGTTTGTTCTAATAATAAAAAGCAATAATTCTCCAAATTTCATAAAAGCTCTTGTTTTCCGCCCCCTACTACTATCTGAAAAGGGACACTTCCTGATTTTTTTCTCCTTGTTAGTAACGGCAACCCTATTTCTATTTGTGGCAATTTCCAAAACGGGCTATCGAGTAATGCCTTTACAACTTGCTTTCCCCAAGAAACTGCTTGAGAGTGCCTCTACTGAAGTCACTTCTTATCATTTCCGTCCCTGTCCTTCTCAGAGCGAATTCCCCCAGAGTGATTTGTTACATATATGAAGTGGAGAATTTAGAAAAGGGGCTGATCGGTGGACTTGCCTGCTACCACTAAAGTTTCCCAGGTACCTTCTAGATGCTACTGCAGGATTACATGACTAATTCACTCCTCTCCTTGTCTCCTGGCAGCTAAATGGGAATACTGGAGAGCTGCCAGAAGGGTAGGTAGCCAACCTGCTTGCCCTTAATTGTGGCTGCCAGCCTTTTAATAGCAGAAGTAGGGTCAAGTAAGTGAAATCATGAACTGAGGAGAGTATTCTGAGAATGCAAAGGCAGTTAATGTCCTTCCAAGCCTCAGATGGCTGGCAACCCTTGGCAGAGTAATCTATGATTTGTGGCACCTGACCCTTCCACTGTGACTGTTATCTGTGCATTCACTAGAAACATATTTACAGAATCTCTCCATTAGCAAAGATGCCTCCTGTGTGATTACCCAATTGTCATGGTCACACTAGGGTTTTGATACAGTTCCTATTCACAAATGAAAAACTGCACTAAACTGCACACAGGATTGATTTGAAGCAGGGATCCTCACTCAACAGACCAAGACTTCTCCTGGTAGATCTCAAAGAGATGATCACAGTCTTGCTTCCCCTGCTTACCTCCCCGGGGCCCACCTCCCCCACCCACCCATGGCGAGGCCGCACCTCCTTTATTCCCTGGAAGGCTTAAGAATTCTTAATAAAGTTAGGCATAATTAGCTATAAGAATCACCCAGAGATGAATGTTTAAAATACACTCCATCTCCGAAAATATCCGGAGAGCATCGCCTGCTTAACCTAGTTAGCGTTTCTCCCATTTATATAGTACTTAGTGTTAGCAAAGTGCTTTCTTCTCACTTAAAATCTTTAATTACAAAGGCAGAGTTAGGCTGTAGACTGGTTTTCCTTCATTCTTATGGAACAAAATACAAAGAACATTACAAAATTTTTTCTTCCTCTGAGACAAGTGACAATGAGACACTTGCTATTAAAAAGTTTACCGGGAAGTTTAAAAAGTGGCGTTTCCCTCTTCCCCCCTCAAATAAATGGCACTGAGGTCCTCCGTGCCAGAAAATTCCTTTTGTTTACATCTTATATTGACTCACACGTCAGTACTAACTGAGAAAAAGACATCAGTAATTTAGGGAACCAAACCACACTCAGTAGGAGCAAATATGTGGTCATGAATCAAAATGGGAAAAAACAACAATAACCCAGAGTCATGGTCCTGTGTCCCCCAAAGGAGATGTTCTGAGGAATTAAAAGTGACAAAGTCGAACCAGATAAATACACGAAGGCGATTAACTCACCACACGTCAGGAAATACTACTAAGGGGACCTGACTTGACAGTTAGTAAGCGCGGGCGACCTCTGGGAGCTGCGTCGGGTTAAATGCCCTGATAATGGCTGCGATCCTGACAAGCTGCGGGACTGACCACCCGCAGCCTGGCAGGCGGCGACGCCCAGGCCCGCACTCTGGGCTGCTGGGTCCTGGCGGGGAGAGGCTAGAGGCCGCCCCGGGAGCTCAGGCCTGGAGGACCGCGGGGCCAGGCCGAGCCGGTAACGGCGCAGAGGAAGACTCCGCGGAGGTGAGCGCACCCTCCCCCCGGCTCCCGGAGCCGCCCGTGCGCGCCGCAGGCCTGGGGGCCAAAGCTAAGCCACGTCGAGGCCGCCGTGGGCCCCTGGTGGCAGCAGCCCCGGGACCCGCGCCGCCTCTGCCAGAGTCGCCGTGCGGCGGGGCGGGCGCCAGGCGCCTTAAAAGCGTCTGCTCCGCCGCGGGAAGCCAGACGCCAGGCCGGCGCCCGCTGCCCGGAGCCCGCGAGGGACCAGCCTGTCGGCGAAGGTGGGAGAGTTCGGCGCCCGAGCAAGACCTAAGCTCCCTGTTGGGGACTTGGGGACGGCCGCAGCTTGAGCGCCCCTAGCAGCTGGGAGTCATCTCCACGCGGTTCTTCCCAGGCGACGTGAATTCAATCTCCGAGAAGATGCTCCGGGGCATTAGCGTGCCGGAGGGGAAGAAAGAAGAGTAATTCCAATGGGGGAGGAGCGGGCGGGAGGACGGCAAAAGCTATCCCGTCACCACCCAAACCGTTTCCAGTGCGTCCTGAGGTTTTCATGCCTGGAGATTTCACTTTAAGAGCTGACAAAAAATTATTCCACTGCTTTTAATTGAAGTAAACAAAGTGCAACAAATCCTAACTCAAATATGATTGCAGTGAGATTAGGGTCTAATTGCTTAGGGTTCAGGTGGAATCTGCGGGCTAAATCCTACAGGGCCAATCTGAATTTCACAATCGTTCTGTCAAAAGGAAAGCGATGAGAGCCCACACGCTTCCTAACAAGTCATTTTTAACAGTTACAAGCTTCGCACAAAGACCACACAGGGCGTCTAAGAGATGCAAATCTAATCCCTGGTCATTCTACAGGCCTTCAACAAAGATGTGCTAAACCCTAATAGAAAAGAAATCAGTTCTCTGTCACCAGCCCCTGGTAAAATCTATTAGAGAATGGACAGAGCCGCATCTACAGCGGTGGCTGCAAAGGTTAAGGACAAGTACAAATAAGAGGGACCCAGTTTTGTTTTCCGTGTGAAATATCGGGAGAAGCTAACCCCAAGTGAGTGACGGGATTCGATCCGTGGCTTCGCATTCATTTGAATGCTAGAAAATAAAATAAAATAAAATAAACACATTCAGACTTTTGAAGACACCCTTTCTGAATTTAGGAAAGATGAAACAAATTCCCCCCGCCCTCCCCCCAAAAAAGTTGAAAATCTTTTGCCTCAGAAATTATCGAAGAATTTAAAGGGGGACGGAGGGTGAGTGCGCGAAGACCCGGGCGTCTGGAACCCGGAAGCGCCGGGTCCTTCCCGGGAGAAGCCCCGACGGCGGAGCCGCGGCCGGGCCCGGGGACTCGGGGCCGAGAGGCGGGCGCCACCGCGGGCAGGCTTGGGCAGCCGCCCTCCAGCCGCGACGAGCCGGCGCTCGGCCCAGGTCGCTTTCCCGGACCTCACCCGCCGGCCCCGGGGCCTTGGGGTGGGGACCTGTGCCTCTCACGCTGGGAAGCGTCTCAGATGTGTCCTTCCGTAGTCACCAGCCCAAACGGTGTCAGGCCGGGGTATCAAAAGAGCTAATGTGTTGCAGCTAAAATGTATCAGTGTGTGAGGGCTCAGGGGATCCAGGCCCCTCGGAGAAGTCCCCGAGCAGGCTGGACGGGCGGGTGCGGGAGTGACGGGTATGCAAGGTTGGGGCGGAGCAAGGTTTCCCTTCTCCGCGGCAGGTAGAGCCCAAGGCCGCTCGACTGACCCGGCCTCCTCCCGCGCCGCAGCCGCGGGCCTCAGAGACGGCGAACGCCCCGGGAGCCGGGCCGGCCGGAGGAGGGGTCGGGGAGCGCGGCCCCCGACTCGGAGAGAGACCGCGGGAGAGACGCGGCTCTCCCATCAGAGGACGCGGCCCGACGGGGTCGCGGGGTACCGGTCTCCCTTTCGGGGCCCGCCTTAGGTCCTGGGAAGCGGCTCAGAACCTGCAGGGGAGGGCTGCGCGGCGGGCTCCGCTCCGACTCCCAGTGGAACCGCACTGGCAGGGACTAAAGGGGGCGCTGTCCAACCGCCAGGGGCGGAAAGGACTTAGAGGCTCTCGTTTTTTTCTAAAGTCTCTACTGCAATGGCAGAGAGGCGGAGTGGAGCACTTGTATGAAAGAAAGGAGTATTTGTCTGTTTCCACGAAGTTTCCAGAAGCCAATATTTCTTCTCCCGGTGGCTTCACCCTCTGCCCCTGGCAAGTTCCTCTGAATTTGCTCCTCCTCAGGGTGCACAGCCCCGAGCTGGCGCGGCTCGAGAAGCAGGCTAGAGTTTGGCAGGTTAAGTGCAGTCCCTGGCCCCTCAGCTCCGTGGCCCTTTAATTTGCTCTGGCAGAAAGTCCCTATTCTTAAGGTCTGGCTGGAGGGAATGGAGGGGTTGCTGGATTTGCCTCTCAGCTCGGAGACAGACCACCCTACATACACCTGCTTCCTCCTCATGCCTTTCTGTGCCTGGCCAGACGTATGCCTCTGGTCGGGGCTGTATTTATTCCTTCCTATCCACTGGCATTAATTGAATTTCTCTGTGCTGCTGCTTTGCTTTGCTTCTGTCATTTTTTTCTCGCTAGTCCTCTGATTGGGCTGACCTTGGCAGTTCTCTGGGCTTCTTAGCCCGCACTGGCCTCCCATATGGGCCGTACTGGCTTTCATTCTTTATGGCTTAGCACACCCACTTTATCTGCTTTTCCTGTTAGAACTGACATTAGGAAAATGATACCGAATTGTCTGCCAAGACTGAAGCTAGGAAGCTGGAACTAGACAAGAAGGCAAGTAAGACATAGGCATTGAAATGAAGAAATGGAAAATGAGGAGAATGAGGAAACTCATGAGAAATAGATAATAAAGTCCTATCAGGCAACAAATACAAGAATATGATGCTCCCTAATGAGGGCCTTCCGCATCTGCCTTGGGAGAGAGGGAGGGGTCTCCCTGAGGAAGACAGGCCGAGGTTTCTTCTCCCTGGCCGGGTTTGCTCCTGAGAACTTGAGGCAGCGATCCTGAACCTGTGTATCCTTGGTTCCCAGGGAGGCCCAGGAGGGTGGGAAGGAACCAGGACAAATCAACCACCACTCCTAGAAACGGTCGTGTAATCACCGTGTCTCTATAGAACAGTCAGGGGTTTGAAACTTCCCTCCCTGGACGCTGGCTCTGGCTTTCTGCTGCTCTGTCTAGTGGGCCAAACCCAGGCTGTCACCCTGTCCTCAGGTGGGTGAGCTAGCTCCTCTTCACCCTAGCAGACTGGGTCCTATGATCCCAGCCTCACCCTCACCTCCTGTCTGTCCTTCCCAGGCTGCTCAAATAGGGAGCCTGACAACCCCGCCCCCGCCCTCCGGTAGGGGTGAATTAGTGCCTCAGGACCACTCTTACTTATCCAAAGCATGAGTTCTAGAAAGGAAAAGAATCTGGACAATTTACAGCTGGGGTGTGTGTGTGTGTGTGTGTGTGTGTGTGTGTGTGTGTGTGAAGGATGTCTTTAGATCTTTGTGGTCTCTATAATTTGCCATCTGTTTACAGAGGACACCCACATTTTTGGGGTACATTTTTGCAGAAAACTGAGCATCCCAGCCCCACCCCACCTCCATCCCCTTGCACCCGACCCTCCATCTTTTGGTTCCTGAGATCTTCCCAGGGCGAAAATGCTTCTCCAGGATGTCTAAACACCAGGGCTTCCTAACAGGCACCAACTTGGGGTTAATAAATTACCCCCTTTAGATATAAAGGGGGAACGGGCAGCAAGCACACACTATTATTTGATTGAGTTGCAGCCAACTAGAAAGTTCGTTAGATGTTGGTATCTGGGCAGAGACAAAAATCTCTCTTTTCCTTAGGAGAACATATCAGGGAAACAGCAGCCGTTCGTTTCTTTGCTTTTGCTTATTTCTTCTTTTTAAAAAGGGTTGTGTTTTAAGATCGTTTTCAAAATTCTTTCAGGTTAGGGTTTGGATCACCGTCGTGACTCAGTGAACTAATATCTATATATTCTGGGGTCGAAATTCACTGGCAATTCCTACTCCTCT